>PVIC010011262.1:0-41721 GCA_004025085.1 Thryonomys swinderianus
AAAAAAAAAAAAAAAAAAAAAAAAAAAAAAGTGATTTCTCATCATTTCATGGGTCTCATCCAAACCCAAGGGGAGAAGTTTACATAAGGTCATTCATTGCATGTTATCCTAGAATCTGGTTATGAGAAAGACACTTAGAAACTATGAAGGACTGTGGCAACTTGGAAACAGGGAAGAGATATTCTTCTAACATTGCCTAACCTTTCAGCACTTGAAATAAGTGCAAAAGATAATATTAAAAATGATGAGCAGGCATAGAGTTATCTCAAACAGGAAATCCTTCTTTTGATGGTTTGAATCACTCCTAACTCCCCTGGCAAACAGAGTCATAGCCAATGCATCAGTGCTCTGCCATATCCCCTAGTCCCTGGCAATTCCAATACACGGGGCAGCTCCCTTCTGCAGACACTATTCTGTGCCTGGGGTTTTCCCTTCAGCACTCTCCTGGTGTGGGCCTAGGATGCTAGCAAGTTGATGCCTGGAGCAGCCCTCAGCCAATAATGGATGGATTTGTCGAACAGACACCTAAACTTCCTAACAGCTTAGACAAAGACCAACAAAAAACAAACAAATGAATCAAATCCACAAAAACCCTCTGGGACAAGTTCTTTAATCTCTCAGTGTTCCCTAGTGGGACTGAACCCGCTGCTATATTATTAACGGTAGACAGCATGATAATATACCCTTTATTGGTTTCCTTTCCTTCCAGATCTTACTTCTCTTCCCCCTCTCTCTGTGATCACCTTTTGGACAGAGTACTTAAACTTACATGCTTGCTTTAGATTTGTTGTCACTTAAAATGATAGTGACTACTTCCTTTTATTTGACCAGACAGGAAAAGGGTGTGAATCTTTTACAGACAAATAGATTTGGTCCCCAGCCAATGTGAGATTTTAGTCTAAATTTTGTATCTGTACAATGAGGACAGTAATAGCTATTTTGTTACATTACATAAGGTAATGATTATGAGTAAACTACAAGGAGACATAATAATGTCTAATCCTTTTTCTCTTCTTTTGGAATCCTCAGTGTCTTCCTTACTACTATTTTTACATTTCCAAGAATGAGCTCTACTCGTTCAAACAGCTTGGACACCCTTGGTGTGGCTAACTGAGAAATAGTGAAATAAGAACAGTTTTCTATGTAATTATATATATATATATATATATATATATATATATATATATATATATATATATATTTTTTTTTTTTTTTTTTGAGACTGGGTCTTGCTTTGTAGTTCAGGCTGGCCCTCAGCTCACTATGTAGCCCAGGCAAGCCTGGAACTCAGCAATCCTCCTGCCTCTGCCTCCCGAGTGCTGGGATTACAGACGTGAGCCGCCAAGCCTGGCACTGTGATATGTGGTACTGATTGCTGGTGGGTGTGAGTCACCACGCCCAGCATTGTATGTGGTTACCGGGATCGAACTCAGGCCTTGTGCTTGCGAGGCAGGCGCTGGAACCACTGAGCTAAATCTCCGACCCTAAAATATATTTTTATTAAAAATAATTAAGCCAAACACTTAATATCCTCTTATTTAAATTGAACACACATTTAGAACCAAATATTTAAAATAGCTAAGGATTTTGATACTTAACTGTCCTCTTCTTAAAATCTTCTGAGTCTCTGTGGCACTACATTTAACTTGTTAAGCAAAAGCCAAGCATAGTGGCACAGACTTGTAATTCCAGCACTCAGAAGGCTGAGGCAGGAGGACTGGTGTGAGTCTGAGGCCAGCGTGAACTACATAGGGAGACTGTGTCTTGGGAAAAAAAAAAAAAAAAAAAAAGACCGAAGCAAAGCAGCAGGGCTAGCAACTGGCTACGTTCTAGGAGAGCAAAATTCTAATTCAACCAGCAACAGTTCTTTTATTCCTTTTGAGCATTAACTTGAATCCACTTTCATATTCACATATTCCACAATATGCAAGTGGGGAAAATACACTAAAATATGGACTAAGATACTTTTAACGTCGTTAAAAATATAGGGTGTAAAATATTGGAATATTGCTATTAACTCTGTCATCAGATGGACTGGCTCTACATTTCACCTCTGCCTCTTGTTGGTTGTATGACCTAAGACCAGGTAATATCCTCTGTTTCCTCACCTGTCATGTTGGGATGATAATGGCACCTCCATCATAGGACTCATGTAAGAATTAAATGAGCCAGATCATGTCAAACATTTACACCTGCTCCATGCACAAGCTCTTGGTAAATGCTATTGCTACTTTTGCTGCTACTGTATTATTATTTGGTCATTGATCTCCTTTGTGATGTGTCTGACAAATATGGGCAAGTGGATCTTTCTTTTTCCTCCAGAGTGTGTATGCCCTAGATTACTGTTGTTGGAGAACTACCTACTTGTTCTTGTACTGTCTGTTTCACCACTAGACTCAGAGATGTGAGGGCAAGCTTACATTTATTAATTTCTGTATTCCCTGCTTCTGAGTGGATTAACTCACATTACAGACTATATGGTTAGCAATCTTTTCTGTCCAAATACACATTTTTCTATAAGTAAGCAATGAAATCCAGGTAAAATTTCACGTGACTGGTATGAGAAAAGGAAGCACATTAATCGAGCTGGCTATGTCATTTACCAGCTATTCGACATGGGGAAGATAACTGTATTTATCCACCATTTTCCACATCTACCAGATTCATAGAATGATGCCATTTGTTGAATGGTCATAGCAATAAAACGAGGTGATATGTCAAATATCTGATGCATAGAAAGCCTTCTCACTAACCACTTCTATGCTGTTCCTTCTCCCTTAACTCAAAGTGCTGCTCAACAAGAGTTCGAAGACAACTGGATAGGAACCTCACCTTTCATAAAATGGTGGCATGGATGATAGCACTTCACACTGGTAAGTGTGTCAAGATATTTGAAATTGTGAAGGAAAATTGGAACCAGAGGATTTCTTGTATTCAATATCTATGTGTAAGACATCAACCTTTACAGGCCAGTTTTGTCGTGGTCATAGATGCTGCATTTTTAAAAAAATGAGTTCTGTTTCTGTTCAAAAGTATTTATAGCTCTTTAGATTATCCTGTTACTGGGAGTTATTCCTTAGCTTCCTCAAGTTATATTCGTCCTGGGATCTCCCCACAAAAATGACAGTATGCCATAAGAAAAATCAGTCCTGGTGTCTTCACTTTTTCCCATCCTTTTAAGTACAGGAAAAAATATTGTTACCCTAGCTATGAAAGCTTCTACATAATTGGCAAAATTGCTTGGCTTCACAAGTAGACTTTTACTTTTTTTTTTTTTTTTTTTTTGAGACAGGATCTCACATTGTAGGTCAGGCTGGCCCTGAGCTCACTCTGTAGCCCACACTAGCCTCAAACTCAACACTCCTCCTGCCTCTGCCTCCAAGTACTGGGATTACAGGCCTGAGCCACCACACTCAGCATTGTGGTGCGTGGTACTGATTGCTGGTGGGCGTGAGGCACCATGCCTGGTAATGTATGTGGTTACCGGGGGTTAACCAGGAACTTTACACTTGCTAGGCAGATGCCAGAACCACTGAGCTAAATCTCTGGCCCCCTGTACTTTTTTTTTTTTTGTAGTAAACCTGCAGCAACATCAGCCCATAAATTGGGGACCTATTAAAAAAAGCCCTTATCAGAAAAAAACATATTCAGTATTATGATTTTATTATCATATGTATACATATAATAAATATATGGTTGCATAATATTATATGTCTTCACTGTAATTATTAAGGTGGTGCAGGAAGTGTCGGTGGTGCAGGAATCATGTCTGTGCAGGAATTGATGTATCCAGCACACTCAGCCAATCTTCACGGAATCTCTGAGTAGATAATTTATGTGCCGAACAGCAGATGTGCACAGTAACGAACACAGGAAGCTTTCATATGCCTTAAGGAACCCAGCCCTACCTTGAATAAAATGGGTTTAGTTGACAGGTGCTTATCTAGGTTCCTCTTTTTCTACCATATCACACAAGATTTTGAGTTGTCGTGAAATTAATTACATAAAAATATGTGATACAATCCTGTTGGTAAGTATCATAGTATACTGGTTAAGAACACAGACTTGTAGGGCCGGAGGGTTAGCTCAGTGGTTCCGGCACCTGCCTCGCAAGCACAAGGTCCTGAGTTCGACCCCCGGTAACCATATATAATGCTGGGCGTGGAGATTCACGCCCACCAACAATCAACACCACATACCACAATGCCAGGTGTGGTGGCTCACGCCTGTAATCCCAGCACTCGGGAGGCAGAGACAGGGGGATTGCTGAGTTCGCAGCGGCTTGCCTGGGCACTATAGTGAGCTCAGGGCCAGCTTGAACTACAAAGCAAGACCCTGTCTCAAAAAAAAAAAAAAAAGAACACAGACTTGTATGCCAAACTCCATTTGATTTATAACTCTTATTTCCTAGCTTAATGACCAGGGGCAAGTTTTTAATGTAATCTATACTCCAGTTTCTTCAACTGCAAGACAAGCTGATTTAAAAAAAAAAAAAAAACTATATTGGTACATTGTATATACACATCATATCATGATCATACTTGATATTTAGAATTTGTACCAGTATATTACACAATTCTCATTTTTCCCATTCTCCTACCATCCCCACAACCCCCCCATACTTAATTTTTGTTTCACTTTTTTATTACTATCACTTTTTTTCTTTACCTCTCATTTGGGTATAAGTATTAAGTAATTGAGAAATGTTAACAGTACCTGTACCCACGAATTCTGTGTGACTGTGAAATAAAGAATGTTATTTTATTAAAAGAAATATTTATGTCACTAGCTTGTGTCAGCTCAGTCACATTTTATCATCTCTAGGGGTAAATTCAGAGCCAAGTGAATTTGCCAACTAGGCATACATTACAGAAAACTTATTTGAGCACAAATACTTTAGGGAAAGAGAGAGAGAGAGAGAGAGAGAGAGAGAGAGAGAGAGAGAGAGAGAGAGAGAGAGAGAGAGAATGAGAACATATCTAACATCCTCGGAGACAGGTTATTTTTGTAGAATCTTAGAACTTGGTTGTATCTTTTGAGTATATAAGTGAACATCTTCATTTTACAAATGAGCAAACCAAGACAAGGGAGGGTAAGTGGTTGTCTCACAACACAGACAAGAAGGACCTTATCTACTAGAATTACCTTGCCTGTCTGATGTCTTGTTTCTAAGCATCCTAAGTCATCCTGATTTCTCACTCTGACTGCTGTAGCCAGAATCCAGGTTACATATAAACATACAATCACTTTTCACCCTCTTTTTTTCCCTCTTCTCTGGCCTCTTTAGCAATTCATACTGTTGCACATCTGTTCAATGTGGAGTGGTGTGTGGATGCCCGTGTCGGCAATTCTGATCCTTATTCAATAGCACTGTCTAACATTGGAGACAAAAATGGTGAAAATTATCTCAATTTTGCTCGGGATAAAATCAAGGTAAGCCTCTCATTTCCTAAACCAGCAGTTCTTTATTCTACTAAAAGACTAGAAATAGTTCTAAGATTGATGTCTTAATTTTTCTAGGGAACAAAAAGAACAAAATGGGATTAAATGATTAAATCTGTAATGAGCAAAAAACCCCAGTAATTATACAATTTTCCCTGGACTTCGTTATGATTTCAGAACAGTTTTCTTTTTATGTCACCTATCATAGTCACAGAGTGACCTCACCTCATGTTTGCATTCTATGAAATTACCTACGTGAGTTAGGGATCACGCTGCCTAGGTGTCGGTGTCAGGCCAACGAGCAGCCCGCAGCTGTTGGTGTTGTCTCTGTTATTTCTCACCTGGAACACCTGAGGAGGGACCTGTGCCTGCTAATGGTCCATTCTCGGCGCACTAGGGGTAGCTCAGCAGTTCCTCGGGAGCAGCCACGAGGGTATCCAAAGGCAAGGATTTCTTCCACCCCAGTAGTTGTTAAAGCTCTGGAAGAAGCTCGAAGCCATTTTCATATTCCCCATGGCTTGGAAAGATGGCTAAATCACACTAGCATAAAAATGCATTTCCTTTTATTGAGAGAAGATCATAATAGAAGACTCTTAACTTTGTCAAAATGATTATTCTTCAGCTGACATGAGAAAAATTTGCCTGAACTACTTAACTGAGGGACAGAGTTAAATAAGAAAAAAATAAATTATTTTCCTATGATATTCTGGATTATTTTTCTGTACATTTCTCATTGTTTGCATATATATATATATATGGCTTTTCATTATATATTATATATATATTTCATTATATATATTTCAAAATATATATTGCTTTCGTTTTGCATGACTTATGCCCTGTACCTTGTATTTGTTTCTTTAAGACTAAAGGGGACAAATTAACATCACTTTGCACACAGGGTGAGATCTGAAAGGCCTTGGATGATTACCTCTCCCAGGCAGCCCTTTAGCCAGTAGCTGATAAATGTAGTCCATCACAGCCCGGCATCTTCACCTCTAATTAGAGTCAACTCTGCTCCCCTGTGAGACTGTGTCTGAGTATTAGAAATATCTACCTTTTTTGGGGGGGTACCAGGGGTCAAACTCAGGCCCTTGTGCATCCAAGTTTGGGGCATTACCACTTGAGCTAAATCCCCAGCCCTGAGACGGTGTCTGAGATCATCTGCTTGCCTGACTCTGACCTTTTTCCTGTTCAATTATTCATTCCTTTGCAATTTCTCTTGGAGCACATTCTTTCAAAATTACCCATGAATCTTTGTCTCATGGTCAGTTCTTGGAAAACCTAGCCTAAGACATTGGCCATTCCCAGAACATTATTTGGAAGCTACACACTGGTCCTCTCCAAACAAAGAGAGAAAGAACTTCAGACACTGTCAAGACACCTTGTAATTGATGATTTCCTTTGATATTCCTTTAGAAGTGTCTAAGTATATTAATTCCTATTTTCTGTGACTCCTCAACCAGGTAAAAACATTTTAAAATTTAGAAATATCTATTCTGTGTCTATATTTCTCTGTGAGGGATGATGAGGATTATCCAAAAGAGTGATGAAAATGCGTTTGTTCTGTGTGGTGGACATTATAATATGCAGTCCTGTATTTGAAAACCTACTATAATGTTCCTTTGTGTATATGTGTGTTGCTATTTTACAGAACCCTGAAGGGGGCCTGTACGTGGCTGTGACTCGGTTGGCAGGAATCACTGGAATTGTTATCACCCTTTGCCTCATACTGATTATTACCTCCTCCACAAAAACCATCCGGAGGTCTTACTTCGAAGTGTTTTGGTACACACACCATCTCTTTGTGATCTTCTTCATTGGTCTTGCCATCCATGGAGCTGAGTGAGTTTTTACATAGACGCCAAGGGCCTTATGTACTCATTTCTTTTTTTTTTTTTTTTGAGACAGGGTCTCACTTTGTAGTTCAGGCTGGCTCTGAGCTCACTATGTAGCCCAGGCAAGCCTTGAACTCAGCAATCCTCCTGTCTCTGCCTCCTGAGTGCTGGGATTACAGGCGTGAGCCACCACGCCCAGCACTGTGGTATGTGGTATTGATTGTTGGCGGGCGTGAGTCACCACGCCCAACATTGTATGTGGTCACTGGGGATCGAACTCAGGACCTTGCGCTTGCAAGGCAGGTGCTGGAACCACTGAGCTAACCCTCCGGCCCTGTACTCATTTCTAGACAGGGTGTTCCATCGGAGGCACAGTGACATCCTTGCTTGCATGTGGGTAGCTTGTCTACTGAAAAAATCGGAAAGGACAGCAGAAATCATTTTGGTAGAAACCAGTCAGCAACACTTTTGGTTTCTTGTACCCAACTCATTGCTATTCATAGTACAGTTATTATAACAAGTTGGAAAAGTGTACCAAAGTGTCTCTTTGCAATTGTATAGAGCATGTTGAACGCACCGGCAGGATCTTGTATGTTTATAATGTTGTCTCTTGTGTCTTAATCACTAGTGAATTAGGCAAACTCTCAAACTAGTAATTAATAAGTTGAAGGTATTTGCTGTAATTCAACAAGTTTTGATTTAAATCAACAATCATACACTAACATACGGAAACTGAGGACCATCTCAGGCACTACCACAAGGAATGCTATCAGGAAAACTACTTATCTGCCATTTCCTTCAAATGTTCTAATATAATAAAGATAACAGCTAACTTTTATTGAGCTCTTGCTCTATGCTAGAGTTTGTGATAACAAATTGATATGAAATGTTTCTTTCAATCCCTGGACTTTCTCAGTCCTCTCACTATCTCCATTTCCTAGAGATAAAAATTTTAGACAAAGAGTCTCAAAATAAAAATTGTAAAATATATAAGCCAAACCACCTCGGCTGGAAGTGGCCTTGAGCATGGGTGGCCTATAGCAGGCTGTGTCGAATGCTCACACAGAGGCACAAAGTGTGTTGGTGTGTGCTTAGCAGGAATCCTCTTTAATAAAAGGTTGCTGCTTTCTACTGTTTCATACCACCTGCGCATAAAGGCAGCCCCAGGAGTTCACAGATGAGTATAGGTTTCCAAGAAAGTAGTGGTGAGAAACTTAGATGCACAAGCCTCAAACATCCTGTTTCAAGCCAAGGCAGGCCTCTGGAGCCATGACTTGAATGTGAAAAGGGGAAGAGTGCAGAGAAGTCTTGGGTAACCACTGAGTACATTTTTAACCTTCCCTTGACTCTAACCTCTCACTTCTCTGAGCCCTGAGAAATCAGTATGAGTATCTTTAAATGGAATGTAGTCATAATCCACCTGCTTCTGAAAATCCTACAGAAGGGAAAGTATTTCTTCCCCTCCCAAGTTTAGTAATCCCAACACTAATAGATCTCCATCTTCCTTCAGAGAAGACATTCATTTGCCCCATTCTCCATTTGAAGAGATCCTGCTGCTTATACTGTGAGGTGACTGATTAGTCTCTTGGTGAGACGTTGGCTGAACTGAGATGAAAATCCAGGCTTCCAGACTTCAGGTCTGTTATTTATTCCCCACATGAACTTGGTAACCGACAATTTAAAATTACCACTCTTGGACCCTTGCTCGGTATCTGACTTTTTTGATAATCATGGCATTTGATAACTAAAACAAATATTTAATGAGGTATTTCCATATCTATTTCACAGCTAATGAAACTGAGATTCAAAAGATTTAAGTAATTTTCCCAAGCTCACCAAACTACTAAGGGATTTGAACTCAAACTTACCCTCTCAAAAGAGCATTGCTTTCACCAACACATTCTGCTTTATGTTATTAACCTTTCTGTAAATAACAGATTATCTGTTAAACCTCGTGTGAAACCTGCATTCAATCTATAGTATTCTGCAGTGTAATTTGTGTTAATTTCCTCAGCCTTATTATAATAGGTGCTCAATAGATGACCTGTTTTCTGAGGCCTAAGAATAGAAAAGGGTGGTTAATGACCTTGAATGGAATCATTTTCAGAACATGCTAAATGGCATGATAAATTATACTTCTGTAAAACACACATTTATAAATGAATGTCTGTGTCTCTTTTTCTTTTATATTCTGAAGACTTTGTCATTTATATATTTTCTCTGAGGGCTGAAATCAAGGACATTACTTAACAATATGCCTCCTTTCCTCCATCATCATTAAACCAAGTATTTCCTTATATTTTACTAATTGTTTAATTAATATTTATTGAAACGAATAAACTTCAAGCAATTTGAAGATACACACTGGAAGTTCTGATGTCTATGGGAACGCCATAATTCTCATGAGGTTAAGTCTTCTCAAACAGAGTTAAACCTCTTTGCTTAATTTAAATGATTTTTTAAAATCTACATATAAAGCACTTTAGCTAAATCTCAAGCCCACTTTGTAGGACTGTGTGAGTTTCCACTATAAAAGGATGAGCGACAAGGGGAAAGTAGCCCATACTCTGCTGACCAAGTCTTTAACCTGCAAGACTGTCCGCACATAGGGAAGTCTAACTCCAGTATGCACAAATTCAACCTATGGTCTAGTAGTCTCCTGTTAAATTGCAGCTTTTCTGTTTCGTTTGTTATATGTAGATATAATTTATGCCATTGCCACATACTCTTTCTATTGTTCAAGGTCACATATCCTGTTTCCCTTCCTTGAATTTATTCAAGGGGGACGATAAGGTATAATATTTAAGTGAAAAGCAGAGGATTTACAATAAGGTACACTAATATGCTGAGTCATGACTGGTGTTTAGCTCAGTGGTAGGGTGCTTTCCTACTATGTGTGAGGCCCTAGATTTGATCCTCCACATGGGAAAGAAAGAAAAAAGCTAAGAATATAAGAAACACGGACGGCTTGATTTGTTGCTGGTAAATAAGGTAAACTTGTTTGTTTTTTTTTCCTAGACGAATTGTACGTGGGCAGACTGATGATAGTTTGACCAAACACAATGCAACAGTATGTGGTCCACATATTTCAGAATGGGGAAAAAGGGCAGACTGCCCAGTCCCAGACTTCTCTGGGAACCCTCCTATGGTATGTACAACTCATTGCTGTTATTAAAATTATATTACTGGCAATCTTCAAACTGTGCCTAGGAAATGTACAAATGTCATACAATTGTCCATTGCAAATGTCATGGAACTTCTAGAATGTCATATCTATTCTTTTCTATAATATTTATTGACTAGAATAATTGTTTGAAGAATGAACTTTACATTTGTCTGTTATCAATGTCCTGATATAAAACTTAAGAAATCAGTATCTTGAAAACTGCTGTTCGGATTTAAATCTTTTCATTCCTTTTCTTCTGTTGTTTTTTTTTTTTTCTTCTTTGTACTGGGGATCGAACTCAGGAACCTGTGCTTGTGAGATAGGAGCCAAAACCAGTGAGCTAAATCTCTGGTCACCCTTTTTCTTCTGGATGGAAGTACTATCGTTACAACACTTAATGATTTTTAGTGGGACACATGAATTCCTTGCTTAGCCAAGTAAGATAGCTCAGATGAGTCACTTATAAGCAGCTACGGGCCTTTTCAGGTGTCCAGAAATTAAGATTTTCTACATAGCTTTCAAAATTAGAAAGAAAATTGATGAGGTAGCACATTGAGCTGGTTTTGGGGATTGGAAGATCCAGTCTATCAGGCATGAAGGGTACTAGGTAGCCAGGATGACACAAATACCCTATGACACACCTTGATAGGGTAGGGGTATAACAAGGGCAACAAAGGGTGAAATGTTTTTTTCTCCTATAAGTTCTGAATAGCCTCTTTTTGTGCATATGCACTATCTGCATTCCATGACAAATGAGTCCTGTAATCTTCATCTTTTCCTCCACTGGAAGACAGTATACTTTATTGGTAATTGTCTTAGCCACCGATGGAAAACTAGACCAAAATAGATATTTGTATGGGCTTCTGAGCAGGCTTATTATTTTTTCCTTATACATGATAGGACATAAAGGTAAATTTGTCACCCCATTTTCTCCTTTCTTCCTTTCTAGTCTCTTGGCAAGGGAGTACTTTTCCTCTAAATACAACGTGCTATGAATTTTTAACATCTTTAAGCATTCTTGTACATTAATGAAAACAGCTATTCACACCAGTGAACTGCCCACTCAGTACATTAGACATGAGTGGAAGGCTAAAAGAAAGGAGTGTATGTTTAAGACTCTGGGTTTCATCTTCAACACCACAAAAAAGGAACTGTTTTCCAGCCCTTTTATGGGCTGGGGAAGGTGTTTTTCCTCGAAGACAGCTAGAGTCAGAATACTACCACCTTAACAGAAACCTACTTCAAAGGAACTTCTGAATGTCTAAGTATATTACAGCCAATGCCAAAATCCAGATCCAGTCAATGGCACCATGGTGGCAACCAGGGAACAGATATAAGGCTATATTAAATACCTATCATGAAAATGGAAGTCTAGCAGCAGAACTCTCTTATCTTCGGATGCAGATACTGTTCAGCTTTGCCTGGAGATGTGAGCATTCAAGTTCCACAAACTCCTAGCAATTAGTTTACTAAAAGTAAAAAGTATAATTTAACAGAAAGATCATATGCAAGACTATGAGAAACACTTCCTGACTTTATTCCTCCTTGAAATTCGTTCTGGAAAGTCATATTAAATAATACTGTCTTCAAAAATTTTTGTTAGTTCAGGCATTAAACTAGAAATCAATTAGCAGAGACCTACGGTCAATCACTTTGGCCAAAACATTTTTATGTAGCCAATAATGCTACAGAGCCTTCTGAAACATTGCATATTCTAAGAGAGGAATCAACAGAAGTCTAAAACTCTTTGAGCTTGTCCTCATTCAGCAAATGTATTGTGTAGCCTCTGGAATTTACCATAATATTGAAGAAATAGTTAAACTCTTGCACAAAATTTGTCATCTTGCAAAAGATTAATCTCTGACTCCATGGCTAAGATAAAGCAATTGCAATGTTGCAGTAAAACTATCATGTCACTGAAACGCAATACTTTAGAGAAGTATTAATTCTGAAACAACCTTCCTCTAGCCTAAGGTTATTGCAACTGCAGTTGTGACACTGAAAGGAAATCTTGTAGATAGTTCCCCTTCAGAAAGTTTCATACTGCAAACACACTTTCCCAATGTAAGTAAGGTGAATATTCGTTTTTACTAGATCAACAAGTTATCATAATTTTAGGTAGTTATTTTCATACATTCTGTTATAAAAGATGTTTCATTGTCAATGTCAAATACTTAAGTCTATAAAGATTAGCCTTAAGGGCTAGGGATTTAGCTCAACTGGTACTGTGCCAACCTTGGATGCACAAGGGCCAGAGTTCAATCCCCTGTACCACAAAATAAATAAAAATAAATAAATAAATAAATAAATAAATAAATAAATATTAGCCTTTCTTGTACAATTTTCTCTCCCTCAGAATCTTTTACTACTTACCCATAACAACTCTCATTTTCAATTTGCTCTGATTACAGACTTGGAAATGGATAGTAGGTCCCATGTTCCTGTATTTCTGTGAGAGGTTGGTTCGGTTTTGGAGATCTCAACAGAAGGTGGTCATCACAAAGGTATTGGTTGGTTTAGGAATTACTAGCAGTCTTTGTCTTACTGTAGAAGGAAGAATCTAAAAATACTGCTGTTGATCAGGACTGCCTTTCTCTCAGATTCTTTTGAATAAGTATAAAGGAAAAATCTACAGTTTATTTCAGAATACTTAATAATCCAGGTGTTGTGCTTTTCAGGACACTAGAGGTACTACCATCTATGTCAAAATGAAGCCAAGTGTTTTGTGTACACAAATCTTCCCCACATGCAGGGGGACATAGAGACATAATGAGTAAAGAAGGCAAAGAAGTAAGTCAGAATATTCAGATGCCAAAAGAACCAAGGAACTCAGGATAGATCAGGATGAGGCTTAAATAGATTTCTACATCATCATGCCTCCTTTTCTATATGCTTTATGTGTAGCCATAAAATATCAGAGCTGAAGTGCTTGAAGTCTTCAGCAAGTTAGTAACAAACCACACCTCCTACAGGATTTTTTTTTTTTTGAGACAGGGTCTCGCTTTGTAGTTCAGGCTGGCCCTGAGTTCACTATGGAGCCCAGGCAAGCCTTGAACTCAGCAATCCTCCTGCCTCTGCCTCCCGAGTGCTGGGATCACAGGCATGAGCCACCACACCCGGCTCTGTGGTATGTGGTATTGATTGCTAGTGGGTAAGTCACCACGCCCAGCATTGTATGTAGTTACCAAGGTTCGAACTCAAGACCATTGTGCTTGCAAGGCAGGCGCTGGAACCACTGAGCCAAATCTTCGGCCCTCCTACATGATTTTTTAACTTCAGGTCTACAGTGGCCTTTCCTTCACTCTGCTATATGTATTTTTTACATTACAAAATAGCTAAACAAATATCAATGGGAATTCCTTGTTATGGTTTAAGAATATGCCAAGTAAGAATTCTTATCTAATAAAAATTTAGTTTAATTCAGCCCAGTTCAAAAAATATTTATCCAAACACTACTATGGATTATTTTCACTGAACACACAAAAGCTTTCGATCCTCCACCCTGTCTTTTTTTCATTTGATACCTGTGGAACATCATATTAAAACTAGTCTTGGTGCACTGAAAGTCTCGCAATATAGGAAACCACATCACTTCTTTTATACTGTTTATTATTATAAGAGAACTCCAGAGATCAGCAAAATGAGCTCCCATAGATTTCCCCTTGCTAGATAAGAGATGACTAAACCAGGTAAATATTTATCATGAACATACTTGTAGTGAAAATTTGCCTTTCTGTGGAGAAAATACTCATTTTTCTTTTCATATGAATAAATATCAAAAGCAAGATACTAACCAAAAATATTGCAATAAAAATTGCATCTACTAGAAATTCTTTTTTTTTTTTTTTTTTTTTTTTTTTTCTTTTTGGAGACAGGGTCTTGCTTTGTAATTCAGGCTGGCCCTGAGCTCACTATGGTGCCCAGGCAAGCCGCCGCGAACTCAGCAATCCTCCCGTCTCTGCCTCCCGAGTGCTGGGATTACAGGCGTGAGCCACCACGCCCAGCATTATATGTGGTAACCGGGGATCGAACTCAGGTCCTTACACTTTGCGAGGCAGGTGCCGGAACCCCTGAGCTAACCCTCCGGCCCTACTAGAAATTCTTAATCAACTTTTATTTCTGCTTGTAATAAAATTGTGTTTTCACTACGCAAACTTGCAGCATGTTAAACTAACTTGAACATGATTTTCTGCTTTGAAAATGATGTTTTATAGTGGCTTACCTCAGAGTGTAAAGTTGGTTACTGCCTTATCATATAAGAAGCATTTATATCTCAAAGTTTTTAAACATTCAATTCTATTTTAGATGGTGCTAGGAATCAAAACCGGCTTTTTTCATGCTAAGCACACGCCTTTCCACTGAGCTACTGCCAGCCAACAACTTTTATGAAAGCAATATCCTATCTTCCCACAAATCTTTACTCTTGAAAAGAAAAGCTCAGAAATATCAGTCAACATTATAAGGCTGCTATTTTGTTCCTCTTGATTTTTTTCCTTTTCTTTCTATTTTTTTTTTGTGTCCTTTTCTTTCCCCAGTTATACACAAAGTTTTTCTGGGCATCTTTGGAATCATCAAAGAAACAGTATAATACTTCTCCTTAGTTTCATTTTATTTTTATAGATACATAATTGTACATATTTGTAAAGTATAATGTGAAGTTTTGATTGATCATGCTTTATGTACTGTAATGATTAGTCAAGGTACTTGGATACACATCATTTACCTCAACTAGCTATCCTTTCACTTTGATGAGATCACTGAAAATCCTCTCCTCCAGCAACTTTGAAATATACAGTATAGTGCCAGATATTTAGCTCAGTGGTTCCAGCACCTGCCTAGCAAGCACAAGGTCCCTGGTTCGATCCCCAGTAACCACATAAAACATTGCAGGGCGTGGTGACTCACGCCCACCAGCAATTAATACCACGTACCGCAACGCCTGGCATGGTAACAAGCCTGTAATCCCAGGAGGCAGACCCAAGAGGATTGCTGAATTTAAGGTTTGCCTGGGCTACACGGTGAGCTCAGGGCCAGCCTCAAATACAAAGCAAGACTCTCTCCCTCTCAAAAAAAAAAAATATATATATATATATACACACACATACATACACAGTACATTGTTTTTATCCATAATCATCCTTTTGTATACAACAGGATGCTGGAATTCATTCCTCCTATCTAGATATAATTTAGTATCTATTAACCACACCCATCCCTACTTACCCCTGCTTTCCTAAAACTTCTGGTAATCATCATTCTCCTCTCAACTTCTATGTGTTCAATTTTTTTTTTTTTTTTTGCTTTTTTGAGACAGGGTCTCGCTTTGTAGTTCAGGCTGGCCCTGAGCTCACTATGGTGCCCAGGCAAGCCGCCGCGAACTCAGCAATCCTCCTGTCCCTGCCTCCCGAGTGCTGGGATTACAGGCGTGAGCCACCACGCCCGGCATTGTGGTATGCGGTGTTGATTGCTGGTGGGCGTGAATCTCCACGCCCAGCATTGTATGTCGTTTCCGGGGATTGAACTCCGGACCTTGCACTTTTGAGGCAGGCGCCAAAACCACTGAGCTAACCCTCCAGCCCTATGTGTTCAATTTTTTATATTACACATATGAGTGAAATCATGGAGTATTCATCTCTCTATTTTCCTTAACATAACATTCTCCAAATTTATCTGTACTGTTGTAAATTTCTGGATTTTACCCTTGTATGGCTGAAGAATATTCCATTATGCATATGTATCACATTTTCTTTTCTCATTCATCCATTGACAGACCCTTAAATTGTAAATATCTCTTTGACAAAAATGGTACGTTGCTTTCTGTACTGCTCTTTATTATGTTTTTTTTTTTTTGAGACAGTGTTCATGTAGTTGAGGCTGGTCTCAAACTCACTACCTAGTCTAGGCTGGCCTCAAACACTCAGTGATCCTCCTGCCTCAGCCTCATGAATGATCGGATTACAGGCATGCACCATGTCACTTGGTTCAAAGCCAGCTATTTTAAACACAGCCATTTACTAGTTTATCGAGGTTTGTGTTGTTTACATATTTTTGTCATTTTGAGTAAAGCTGCTATGAACCTTTAGGTATATGGATAATAAAGTCAGCAATGAGCAAATACTACCTGTCCTGAGGAGAGGAAAATGAATGAAGAAAAACATGAGAACAATGCACAGAATCACACAGATTCCACTCATGGTTTAGGACAAGGACAGAGACACAGTAGCTAGCTTGGTTTAGGGTTTGTAGCTATACGAGTAGATAATGGAATCTCTTTCTTCTGTCCATCTTCCAAAGCCTTTTCTCACCCTCTGGAGAAATAGGAAATCTGAGCACTAAAATCACTTTTTTTTTTCTATTTTGCACACCTTCTTTGACTACTGAGAAAAAAAAATCACAATAGGCTGATAATTTAGGTTGAATTTCCTGGTAAAAACTCTGAGTCAGGGAACGGGGTACAGTTCCCTGACTCCCATTGGCATGTTCTTAGGTGCCAAACCTGTACAGGAAGTAAGAAAGTGAGATTAGATAGAAAGAAGACTAACTCTGATCCAATGTTATAATTTCAGCTTTAGTCTTACAAGGACACACGCTAGGATTTTGTATTCCTTTGTCATAAGGTCCCTGGCTATAGGCTAAAATTGAGGGTGATTCTCAGAAACAGACATCTGCTGAAGGACTTTCTACACTGGCCTTGAAATAGAGACCTGGGTGGGTTCTTAGCACAGCCTTTTATCCACATGAACACTGAAAGGCAAATATTTGGGGAAATGGTCTTCCTAAAGGTATGTTTTATTCTGTAGGTGGTCACTCACCCTTTCAAAACCATTGAGCTACAGATGAAGAAAAAAGGATTCAAGATGGAAGTGGGACAATACATTTTTGTCAAGTGTCCCAAGGTATCCAAGCTGGAGTGGCACCCTTTCACACTGACCTCTGCCCCTGAGGAAGACTTCTTTAGCATCCATATCCGTATTGTTGGAGACTGGACAGAGGGGCTCTTCAATGCTTGTGGCTGTGATAAACAGGAATTTCAAGATGCTTGGAAACTACCCAAGTGAGTACAGAGTACATATTACATAGGTCAATGTATTCAGAAAATGGGTACTAATTTGCTCTTCTTCCCCCATGTCTTATTATCTCCTGAATCACAAAACACAGAGATTGCTGGGCATGGTGGCACTGGCCTGTAATCCCAGCACTCAAGAGCCTGAGGCAAGAGAGTTGCTGTGAGTTTAAGGCCAGCCTGAACTACATTATGAGTTCAAGCCCAGGCTGAATTACATAATCAGAACCTGTCTCAAAAAGAAAGAAAGAAAGGTAGGAAGGAAGGAAGGAAGGAGGGAAGAGGACCAAACAAAATATAGAGGTTATAAGAATATCCTATTTTCTTATAGCTTTCTCTACGTTCCTACTATTGCATGTGGGAGGCGTTTATGCATACTTTATGACTGTTACATAAAATATAAAACTCAGATCAAATATGAGTAATGCATAATCTTAAATTCCTTTAAATATGTAAGGTTCAAGGCCAAGTTATATTTAATTTTCTAACAAAGGTAGTCTTTCATTTTAATCAGTATCTCTTGGTTGGGAGTAAATGTTACAAGTTATTCATTTTGCATCCTCCACCCTACATGCTTAACTTCATACCAGGTATTTTAAGATGCTGAGAAAAGTATGCTGAATAGCTCAATGAATAAAGAAATGAAAAGTAGGGATATTAAATCTATAAGATGCTATGATATAGAAGATGAGCACGTCAATGTTATTGTATTAAGTAGATTAAGGATGGGGAGGAAAAAAATCACCTATAATATGTTACCAAATGTTTTCAAGTAGCAAAACATTCCCATTTTCTTACTTGCAATTCCAATGTTGATCTTAAATTTGTCATTTGATATTTTATTCTATTTTGGTGGGTACTTGGGATCTAATTTGTGATCTTGTACCCATGAGGCAAGCACCAGAACCACTAAGCTAAACACTCAGCCCTTAAGTTTATTTGAAATGCATTTCACAGAAGAAAGTGCCTCTTAGATACATTGCCCTGGTTGGAATTGACACATTACACATCTCCAGTAATAACAGATGTTTCATCTTACCATGAAGAGCAAGATATTTCATTAACTGTCTCCTTCCCACTTCCATTCAGGATAGCAGTTGATGGGCCTTTTGGCACAGCCAGTGAAGATGTGTTCAGCTATGAGGTGGTGATGTTGGTGGGAGCAGGGATTGGGGTCACACCCTTTGCATCCATACTCAAATCAGTCTGGTACAAATATTGCAATAACGCCACCAATTTGAAGCTCAAAAAGGTAAGTTCCTTCAGATTTTGTAGGACTTGGAATAGACATCACTCTCTACCAAGTGAAATCTGAAAGTCCTCTCAGGGACAAAACTAGTAGAGACCACTGGAAGAAAGGAGAAGCTGTAGGTGGTTTGGAGAGGCAAACATCTCTTCAGAGGATTATTTCATAAGTGCAATATGCTTCAAATAAACAGGCCTCCTACTACAAGTAGTATAGAGTTACTGGATATTCAAAAGAATTTGAAAACAGACAAAGTATTCACAACCCCCAAGCTATCCCTTTGGGTCTTGTCATATTTTATTTCACCTCACCTGACCTCATCTTATCTTGTCTTATGGTGCCAGGGATGGAACATCAGGTCTTCCATATATGAGGCAAGTGTCCTACCCCTGAGCTGCAGCCCCCAGCCAATTGAACATTATTTTCTAATATTTTTTCTATAGGATTACGTATATTTAGAAAGTTGTAAATATTGACTATGTCTAATTGTACAATTGTATAATATTTCTTTCAATATAAAGGACATTTTTCAGTGTCATCCCAGGTTTCATAAGGATTAACTTTAGTTTTTTTAATGCTTCATTGAGAAGATGTAGAATAATCTTTCATTTTGTTTTGTACATAGGTTCAATTTTCAGCTCTATCACACTTTTCAAGGGGAAAGAAAGAGCCATGAAACTTTCACTTTCATCTATATGTTTCCTATGGACACATTTCCAGGGAAATGTTACATGTAAATTATCTGGTAGAGAACAGCTTCAATAAATTTCAAGTCATTCTAGTAACTAGTAACTATAAAGATACATTTTAATAAGGATTTTGAGCCTACCTTGGATTTTCATTCCCCCTGATCTCTTTTCTATGTGCAGGAGGGGTGGGTAGAATGATTTTTTTCCTGAGAACTCATTAGTGCCCGGCAGTAGCAGGCATGGAGGTGGAAGAAGTCCTGCAAGAGTCACTGCAGATTGAGTCACAGGCCCTAGATTTCTTTGGTCTTCTGACAGGAGGTAGAAAGGAATCAACTGCTTCTAGGAGAAGAGGTGTAGCTCCAGAACTGGGTGGGTTAGCACAAGCTTTTTTTTTTTTTTTTTCAGTACCAGGGATCGAACTTGGGACCTTCTATGTCCAAGGTTGGCACAGTACCACTTGACCTAAATCCTCAGCTCCCAGCACAGTTTTTGTTGGCTCCATATTTATTTAAAATCTTGCCAGTCTAAAGGCCAGAGCAGGTTTATGTGAGTTAGCCTGTATAATGTCAAGAGCTTTCAAAATGAAAGCAAAAAGAAGTGTTTTAGAGCTGGGTGTGGTGGTTCACACCTGTAATCCCAGCACTTGGGAGGCTGAGGCAGGAGGATTGCTGAGTTCAAGGCTTGCTTGGGCTACATAGTGAGCTTAGGGCCAGCCTGAACTACAAAGGAAGACCCTGCCTCAAAAAAAAAAGTGTTTTAGATATTTTAAGTATGAGAAAAAAAAGTCTGGTGGACATAGAAATCCATATACTAATGCCAGTAAAGCCTGTCCCAGTATGCTGTGCTTTGTGATTGTCCCCCTTCCAGATCTACTTCTATTGGCTGTGCCGGGACACACATGCTTTTGAATGGTTTGCAGACCTGCTGCAGCTGTTGGAGACCCAGATGCAAGAAAGGAACAATGCTGATTTCCTCAGCTACAACATCTACCTTACTGGCTGGGATGAGTCTCAGGTAAGGACAAGGGTCCAAGTCTTCATCCTTCCTATAGTGTCCAGTACTTGGTGACCTTCCATTGGTTCTTGGTGGATCTTATATACTACAAAGACAGTTAATGGATTCAAGAGATCCAGCTCTTTTGTACTTATGCATATCATAACACAATATTGACATTTGTTGGGACAAGGTTCGAAGCTAAAGGGCCTATGAGGGAATAAAGACCATGACTTTAACATTATTAGGACAACGCTCCCACCAGAAGGTCTATGTATGCCACATGGACAGGACTTTCCACAGGGTAATAAAAAAAGTGTATGTTTCTTTAATTATATGTTTACACATGTTTTGTAATGTATTCAGGACATTTATAGTTATTTTGTGTACGCCATAGGCTGATCATATCTGTGGATTCTGCCTATGTGAATTCAACTCACTACAAGTCAAAAATATTTGGAAAAATTGTCTATATTGAGCACATGCAGAATTTTTTACTTGTCATTTTCCCTTAAACAATGCAGTATAACAATGGAGTACATAACATTTACATTTTCCTAGGTAAGATAAGTAATCTATAGGCTCATATATTAAATGTGGGATTGTATAGATTCTATGCAAATATTACACCATTTTATATGTAGGACTTGAGCACTCATGGATTTTATTATCTTCAGAGAAGTCTTGGAACCAATGCCTGCAGATACTGAGAGACAACTGAACTATGTAGCATGTGTTGTTTATAGTGTTTGCATAGTTTGTCTAATTTTGTGCTCTCAGCAACCCTATGGGTACCTTCTATTATTATCCACATTTTCTGAGGAGGAAACCAAGGCTCAGAACAGATTAAGTAATTTACCTCTAAGCACCTGACACCTAAAAAATGAACAGAAGAGTCAGAACACAGTGAGCCTTCCTTCACTCTTAGCAACTCCTAGTAGTTTATGATTGTTTGTACTAAATAAATAGATGTATATCTAATGAAGGTGATACGTGAGTGTGTGTGTGCATGTGCACGTGTGTGTGTGTGTGTGTATGTGTACAATTTCTTCCAGTCCCTGCCACTTTCTTGCCCCTACCGGGGAAATTTGACAATGTAAACATCTTCTAATTGACAAGCTCCTGGAATACTAAACATACAGCTTCTTTATAAAGGCCTTAGTCTGGTTCTCAACGGAGAAGCCTTTATGACCTAATCACCTCTCAAAGGCCTTACTTGATTTTTGGTTTTGGTTTTGTATTTTTGAGGCAGGATCTCTCTATGTAGCTCAGGGTGGCTTTGAACTCCCCCTGCAACCAGGCTGATCTCACACTTGTGGTCATCCTTCTGCCTGTGACTGGCCAGGGACTTGCAGCAGTCCTCCTGCTTCAGCCTCCTCAACACTGTGATTACCGGCTTGCACCCTCATGCCCAGCAGGTTCTACTTCTTAATGCCATCACACTGACAACATTTGAATTTGAAACAAACTCATTCAAACACAGCTGCTGGTTTATACTCATAAACTGGTTCCTCAACCCTGAGCGTTTTTGACTTTGTACCCTGGAGTTATGACGAATGCCTCCTTATCTGGTTTTGGCATTACTGTCTATTACAGAAGTCTTATAACAGACGTGGATCCAAGAACACATGACCATGAAAACAGCTACCCCATGAAAAATGATCTCAAAACACTACTTCTGCAATTCAAAAACAAAACAATAAGTTCTTTGATAAAAATAAATAGGGCCTGAGCTTTAGCTCAGTGGTTCCGGTGCCTGCCTCGCAAGGACAAGGTCCTGAGTTCGATCCCCTGTAACCACATACAATGCTGGGCATGGTGACTCTCTCCCACCAGCAATCAATACTACATACCACAGTGCCTGGTGTGGTGGCTCAGGCCTGTCATCCCAGCACTCGGGAGGCAGAGGCAGGAGGATTGCTGAGTTCCAGGCTTGCCTGGGCTACATAGTGAGCTCAGAGCCAGCCTGAACTACAAAAGGAGGCCCTGTCTCAAAAATAAATAAATAAATAAAACAAACCCATGGTGGCATATACCATAATCTCAATTCAGGAGGCTGAGGCAGAAGGATTGACAGTTCAAGCAAGATTGAGCAAATTAGTGACGCTGTGTCTTGAAATTAAGTTTTATAAAAGGTTGGAAATGGAGCTAAACATTTCCTGGGTTTAATATTCCATACCACAAGAAACTGAGAAAAATAAATCTGTAATTTATAAATTATAGTTCTTATATTTTCAAAAACAAATCTGTTTTAAATGGGAAATTTATGTGCATTGAAAAATAAAAAATAAATAATTGCTTTTGAAAAGTAATTATTTTTGTGCAAAACCAGTCCCTACAGGATTATTAAACCAATGTGTTCACTTCCCTCAGCCTCCTCCATCCCCATTACCCATGCCTGTCTAAAATTCAAACCCTGATTTGTTTTAAAATACATTTAATTAATCTCTTTTTATGAAATGTATCTGTTGTTCAAGCAGAAAAACAGCTTGTATATACAAACACACACACACACACACCTTTAGGTTAGATTTGATGTCTCAAATTAGGAAAATATGAGTGTATTTTAATCTATGATTATTTCCATTCTTTGTGATTCTCTCAAAAAGGTATTAAAGGCAAGAAATGTAGAGCAGGGAGAACAGCGAGACAGCACCCACTCTCCTATGCCTGACTCAAATACTGTGACCTTGAGCTTTCTCTCACCCACCTATTCCACCTTCTCCTTTGTTCCCATTAGGATGTTTCTGTCTCTTCCATGGCCCTCACCATAACCTATCCTACAAAAAGGATTATTTCTATTTATTTTTTAAAGTTTCCTCTTCTAGATTTTAAATTGCTTGAGGGAAACCTAGTTTGTTCATCTTTGTGAGATTTACATATAAATGGCAGTTGAGTGCTTGCTTTGTTAAATGTGTAAATATAGTTGGGCATGGTGGCTCACGCCTGTAATCCCAGCACTCGGGAGACAGAGACAGGAGGATTGCTGAGTTCCAGGCTTGCCTGGGCTACATAGTGAGCTCAGGACCAGCCTGAACTACAAAGCGAGACCCTGTCTCAAAAAAAAAAAAAAGTGTAAATATATCTGTCCATGTTTATATGGAATGTCTTTCTGAATTTGTGTCCTTTGCTACAGGCTAATCACTTTGCTGTTCACCATGATGAGGAGAAAGACGTCATCACAGGCCTGAAACAAAAGACTTTGTATGGACGGCCCAATTGGGATAATGAGTTCAAGACAATTGCGAGTCAACACCCTAAGTAAGTAACAACCTTTCTCCTCAATTAAGGCATTTTTTAAAGGTTATGGATTGCCTGAAGCACCAGCTCCTAAGCTTGGTTAGACTTGTAAATTCCAGAAATGAAGATACCCATATCACTATAATGGGATTGAATTCATGTCCAACAGGAGATTATAGATAGCTCTGACTTTAAGAAGAGATATTTAAATCACAGCAACATTATCTGAAGCATTAATCACAGCTTGGTTTTTTTTTCCAGCTGCCTACATCTTACTAGTATATCTATTTCTTTTAAATATTCAATATGACTTGTACTTATTGTTAAAGAGACACCTCCCCCATTTCCAGTTTTAGCTTTGGGGTCTAAAACCATAAATTCACAGATGTTCCCAAATCCCTTTTGCTCTCCTAAAGTTAATCCATCAGGAAGCCATGAGGGATACCATATCTTGCCAGAATTCATGAGAAACTCAGAACTCACCACGAATATGACCTTCAGATCACTGTTTCTTATAACTCAGTGAGCATGCACTGCACCTGGCTATACTTTAAAAATACAGATTCTGATTTTGTATGTCTGGGATGGAAGCCAAGAATCTGCATTCTTAAAAGATAATATTTAGACTAACAGTCTGCAACTGGACCTTGAAGTTCAAGACTTTAAACTCTAATTTTACATCCTCTGAGTAATGTGAACTCTCCCCTTTTTTCATTTGTGAAAAAGACAAAACAACAGAGGAGACTCAACCCTAGGACCCCAAATTAATAGGAGGGTTTCCCACATGCGTTGTAGTCTATCTCATCTTTTCTTTTTCTTTCATGAAAGTACCAGAATAGGAGTTTTCCTTTGTGGACCTGAAGCTCTGGCTGAAACCCTCAATAAGCAGAGCATCTCCAACTCCGACTCCGGCCCTCGGGGAGTGCATTTCATTTTCAACAAAGAAAACTTCTAACTCATCTCTCCCACCAGGAAAAATTGGGTTATGGTACCAAGTGACCAAATATTGCTGATTGATAATACAAAAAAAATTGTAATGTTTTCCTTGAAAGACTGTTTGTAAATGGTGTGTTATGTTAATATGGGGCTTTATGATTTTTAGAGCACTTCTACAAACAGCATTTCATTTTTCCTCTCTATAGTTCCAGTAAAAGATAGGGCACAGGGTATGGGACTCATTTTTAAGCACAAAACAATGGTAGCTCCAAAAGTGGCTTCCTTAGCTCTGTGAAGCTGAGAGTAGACCTTGACCATCTGACTCCAGGTTTGGCCTTCTTACACCAATGTGTTTTGAAAATCAGCTTTTATATTCCCTGAAAGAAGACATAAACCAGAGAATAGCTGCTCGTTTTCCATTTTATGTTATTATTATTGTTACATTGAGGGA
The DNA here is from genome assembly GCA_004025085.1 of Thryonomys swinderianus. NCBI lineage: Eukaryota > Metazoa > Chordata > Mammalia > Rodentia > Thryonomyidae > Thryonomys > Thryonomys swinderianus. The sequence goes on from PVIC010011262.1 coordinate 25,065, forward strand.
GATTTTCAAGATAGGTAGGAGCTAATATGAGATGGAAGTGATCCAACACTTACCAGTGTCACTTTGACAACTCAGCACATTCCATCTCACCAACACAGCAGCCTGACAGGATTCAGCCAAGGTTCTTCCTACCAATGACTATTGCACTAAATGAAGCTTATTAAGTACTCAATATTTACCATGCTGCTTGTCACAGAGTGGATAGTCAAAGACAATTTTTTGAATGAATAAATGAATGAAAAATTTCAGCACCAAACAATGTCAGAATACAACTAGTTGAAAACATTATACAGAATTATCTGAGTAAATGACTTCTGATAGTCTTACAAACCAAAGAGTCCTTTCTCTCCTGTGTGTAGACAATAGGTTAAGGATACCAGCCTGTATGATGGGTGCAGGATTCTTCACATTCTTATTTGAAGCACAGAAGAATGAGGAATGAGAGATGAGGGAAGGAAACTAATCTTCTACCATAAATCTGGATGATTCTTCTAGTCCTGCTCCTTATTCTGTGAAAGAAGGCACACCAATTTCCTTTCAGAAATAGCCTCCTCCAGCCAATCCTTGAAAATTTAGAACTTCAAAATTATGACAAATATGTATCTGATAATACACATCTGGTTTATGTAGAACCCAACCCTTGTTTTCTATAAGTACAAAAGCAGATCTTAGATTGTGACTAGTGGTTTATTATTATTATTGAATCACCACCACTACCACCACAACCTTCCTCAAATACTTATCACCAAAACTAAAATCCCCAGATAACTATTGATACTGAATTCACACCCAGTAGAAAAGTTCTGGAAATCCATGAGTTCAAGACAGAGTCTGTAAACCACTCTTAGTGTAGCCAGAAGCAGGGCTTTTTTTTTTTGTTTTTATTTATAACTATTCCTATTTTTAGGAACTAAAAAACAGTTTTATCTGCCCCACCCACTGAGGGCTATCGGTACTATTCAGCTTTAGTAATGAGGAAGAAATACAGCAGGCAGAAAAGCAGAAGATTTATCCTTAAAAAAGGGAAAGAAGGAGGGAAAGAAACCAGATGAGTGAGAGAAAACAAAACTGCAGAAAGAAAAAGTACAGGAAGTGGGGTCTCACGTTGGTTATTTCCTATCCCAGATTTCTTAGTTTTGAACTTGAAGAAGTACACAGATTTACCTTGATTTGATTAAATATAGTGTTGAATCATTTAGGTTCTGGTCACAAACTTTGATCCTGATTGGGCATACTCGGAGGCCTATGATAAACTGAGAACTCAGCTGTTTCTTGTAGGTCACCATTCCTTTGGTATCCAAAATCTTCAGAGAACTACAGATCAGTTCTGACAAACAAAGCCCTCCAAGGTGTATAAATATCACCTCTCAGAAATATGCAGGCATGTTTCCATGTGGAGAAAGTGAGGTCTACCCTGTTCTTTTGCACCCTAGGTATTAGTTCATTTATTCAACAAATATTTATTGTTTTGTGATGACTCAGGAGCAGTGTGTATAGTTTCAATTTTTTTTCTTCCCTCACCTGGGATCAAACTCAGGACCTTGTGCTTGTGAGGCTGGTGCAGTGCCACTGAGCTACATCCCCAGCAGTTTCACGTTCTTTATACCAAAGTATGAGTAGGAGGCCAGATCTTATGTATAAGGACTGCAAAAATGTTGCCATTTCTAGCTTAGGTGACATGAGCAAAACCAACTCTTGCTCAGGGAATGTTGCTCCAGCATTTTATAACTGAAACCAAAATAGTTACCAACATGGAGAGGTCTGTCCTATATCAGTCTGATTATGAGTGAAAAAAAAAAACAGTGAAAAAGCGCTTGTCATCATGAGAGCTTCTTTCTTTGTTCTCCCAAGCCTCTAGCCACCAGCTACCAGCCATTGCCAACACAGCTTTTTTTTTTTTTTAAAGTTTGGTATTTAGCATTTAGGAAACATGTATTTTAGGAAAAAAATAATGAAGCATCTTTTTAAAATCTCAAGGCTACTAAGGCTTTTCTTAGTTTTCCTGCTTTTGCAACATTGTGTTAAATATTTGCACTCTTTGAATGTTCATAGCTTATTGGAGGGTGGGGGTCTGGGAGGTAATTCCTAGAAAGAACTTTTAAAATCATGTTTAAACATTAAAAGTGATGTGCACCCACCATGTCTATGTCATTGCTTTTGGTGTTAATAGATGAATTCAGCTAGCAGAGGTTTCCCCTACCCTAGTAGAGTTAAAATTCTGTAGATGAAATGCACAGTTTATAGATTGGTGGTTGGGGAGACTGGGGACTAAATTCTGTACCCATGTCTTAATGATTCTCAAAACACTGCTACAAGAGAGTGTCACTTCACCTAACGGATAAAATTTTGAAGACGTAGAAAGCCCAGTATGATTTCTTTTCCTATTTCTACAGGTCTTTCATGATCCAACTTCACAATTATGTGTTATCAGATCAGAAAATCGGCATATGTACTCATAGTTCTGTACCTACTGTTGTTCTAAAAGACTCAGCTGGTTATTTAGGGATTTCCTAATCATTAGCTAAGAAATGCATAAGGCAGTGGACATGTTCTTGTGGAAGTCAGAAGGTACCGCTGAGGAGGAAAAGGATATTATCAAAGACAAATGATGATAATAGAAATAGCAAAGATTTAAAGGATGCCCACCCACCATGCTAAACATTGTTCATACACTTCATAAAGTTAATACCTCAGCGGTATTGCAAATGTAGTTAATTTATTGCAATTTGTTAATAAATGAGTCTGAGAGAAGATAAATAATAAGCAGAGATTTGAGAGCAAATCTCAAATTAAATCCACATTTATCTAGCAATAACACCCATATTCTTTATAAGAGCACATCAGATGAAATACAGGTAACCAAAAGTATTCTCAGTTTTGTGCTAGGTACAAAGTAGCCACTAAGAATAGCTGGATAACAGTGTGGCATAAACCAAGTATCTCAATACCTTACTTTAGAAACAGTAGATATCCTGAGCTATACTAATTTTGACTTTTAAGGTAAAACCTGTCAAGTAATGGGGTTACTTTGGAGAAAAGAAAGCTCCCATGACTCAATTGCAATTTCACATTTGTATGCATACTCATGCACACACACACACACACACACATACACACACAATGTATTTATCAATCATTCCTGTTGTTCAGAAAATGGCTAGTTACTGTTTGCATTTTGTGTGTATGTGCAAGTGTGATAAAAATGCATAATGAAGAAGGTAAATTATAAGAGGACAGAATTTTCAGCTATAAATGTTGTTGAGCAAAACTCAAATTTTTGACTGGGGCTGGGAAATCTAATCACTAGAGATTCCTAAAATGTGAAAAGAAGCTGGCCTAAGATTTTTTTTAAACTTGCGGTCTTCATTATTTCATGATGGTTGTTGGGGAGTGCCATAGTCTGAGTAATTGTGCATTCCAGTTAGTGAGTATAACTAATAGACTGACGATTTGCAAGGGATCATGATATTTCATAAGGAACTAAATGCTCAAATACACTGCTTTGTGGATAAAATAAAGTACTTGGAAAGCTAGTACAGTACATGAACAGAAATCACTGTGCAGTCACACAGTGTAGAGACTGTCCTAGTCATTAGAAAAAAGCCCAAAACGTCATATTCTGAAACTCTATCCTTCAAAGACCACTACAAAGACAGAAAACTTCATTTATATAAAAAATCAAAATTTAAAATGTCTTCATGACTCTTAAAATTATACTTGGATATTAAGTATCACAAATTTATCATTATGTTAGATCACTTGATGGCTCAATATGCCTCTTCTTTCAGTTATGCAACTGCCAGTTAAGTAACAATAAAAATCACCATCCCACTGCTGCTCATGGATAAAGCTAAATAAACATTACTCTTTGGAGTCACATGGGGACAAGTCAGAGGATAGGAAATGAATCGTTTTGGTTCTTCTTAAGAGAGTTTAGACCAAACCTCAGATATTCTTGAACTGTTTGGTAAGAAAAAATGCTATCTAATCATATTTCAGGAGGAAGTAAATGTGTCTGTATCTGCAAACATCCACCAGGGCGGTTTATTGTCATGGTGTTTAATCCAGACCATGAAGGTCAGCAGAGCTGTCCGATCATTGTTTTCTAGTAGGGATGTCTGCATCGTCCATCCAGAGGCTAACACATCATACTAAGATATCTGCGTTGTCTACTACTTGCTGTGTCCATTTCGGCAAAGGCTGAAATACCTGTGGCTGTCCTGTGATCAAAGGTAGCAAGTTTAACCATATCCAGCTCACAAAGGAAGTAAGCTGTCAGATAGCCTTCAAATATGTTTTTGCGTTTTTCTTTATAGAAAATAATCAGCAAAACTTTATAATCCATGTGCTATCAATAAAAATATATTTTTAAAAATCTGCTTTAAAATACTGTGTATCAAAATTTGAGCTGATGGTAATAGGAGGAAAAGTGAAACAAATAGGTGGTATCAGCATTAAGTAGAGAAAAAGGAAATAAGGAGGCAATATTAGAATGAATGGAGTGTTTTTCCTGATCTTTAATTTTTCCCTTTATTGAGTTTATTGGCACATTTTAGGGATACATTATTTCATCCTTGAAAATTTGTACCTGTATGTGATATATCTTGGTTCTTATTTTTTCCCATTTCCCTGCCCTCCCTTCAATCCACGATTACCTATATACATAAACTTTGTTTTTACTGTGCCATCGAATTCTTTCCCTTCTTTACTTTGCCCCCCCCCAGTTCCCCTTCCTCTTTGAACATTTTCTTTCAATTTCACAGTACCTATCATACATTTTGGACCTCATTTGCACCTTCAGTTTCTCACACTAGAGAAGCAATATTGTATTTACATGTCTGTGTCCTATTTATTTGATTTATGAGTATGGCCTCAAGGTGCATCCATTTAGCTATAAATGACTCAAGTTTATCTTGATGGCTGTATAGTACTCCATTTTATAGAAAAACCACATCTTATTTGTCCACTCACCAAATGAAGGACTTTTTGTCGGTTTCCAAAATTTAGCTATTACAACTGCGCTCTTATATACATGGATGCACAGATGTCACTGTGGTATAATGTTTTTAAGGCTTTTGTGAGTATACCCAGTGCCACTGGCCTAGTGACTGTTTGACTCCCTGAGGGGAGGCTGATGAGAACGTAAAGAAAAAATATAGACATATACTTAGAGAAAAGTGCGCTTGGGTGGGACATAGCCCTCTGATGGAGAAACTGTGAAACAGAGCTTGTCCAGAAAGTTTATTTTATACAGCATCAGGGACGTGTGTGGGGGGTGGATTCAGACAGAACAAACTCTATTGTTTGATGTTAAGAACAGAAAAAAAAAAGAACATAGAAAATGAGCCAGAGATTTAGCTCAGTGGTTCTAGCACCTGCCTAACAAGCGCAAGGTCCCTGGTTCAATCCCCAGTAACCACATACAACAATACCAGGCGTGGTGACTCACGCCCACCAGCAACCAGTACCACACACCATAAAGCCAGGTATGGTGGCTCACACCTGTAATCCCAGCACTAGGGAGGCAGAGGCAGGATAACTGCTGAGTTTGAGGCTTGCCTGGGCTACATAGTGAGCTCAGTGCCAGCCTCAACTACAAAGCGAAACCCTGTCTTAAAAAATTAAAAGAGAACATAGAAGATAGGACATTCTCAGGGTTAGCTAGGATAGCAGGAAATTCAGCCATTATTTATCAAAGACAGAATGGAAGGCCAGGAGCTGAACATAAGAGGTGTCTTTAACAGTACAATGTCCTTGGAGCCAGGCTTTGTGCATTGCTCAAGGGTTCAACTGATAGCTCTGGGCTCATCACTTGTTATGGTTGCCTACAATCCAGCAGGGAAATAGCCAGGTCAAATGGGACCTCTAATCCTAGTCCTTTGAGGAATCTCCGTATTGATCTCCACAGTGGTTGCACCAGCCTACATTCCCAGCAACAGTGGAGAACGGTTACTTTCTCCCACAGCCCTGCCACCAGTTGTTGGTGGTTGATTTCTTGATAGCAGACATTCTTTCTAGAGTGAGATGAAATCTCTGTGTTGTTTTCATCTGCATCTCTTGAAACATCAGCAATGTTGAACATTTCTTCATGTGTTCCTTAGCTGTTTTTACTTCTTCATCTGAAAAGCGTCTGTTCATTTCAGATTCCCATTTTTGAACTGGGTCTTTACATTTAAGACCTCTGATTTTCAAGTTCTTTATATACTCTAAGTCCTTTGCCTAAATAACAGCTGGTGAAAAAGTTTTCCATATTGAAGATTGTCTTTTCATTCTGTTGGTTGTTTCTCTTGCTGTTCAGAAGCTTTTTAATAAGATGAGATCCTAGTTGTTGATTCTTTCTGGTAGTTCCTATAGTAGTAATGTCTTTGTTCATAAGTCTTTCCATACCCCAGTGTTTGCAATAGTTCTATCAAACCTATCTTCCAGCAGGTTTACCATTTCTGTTTTAATCCACTTCAGTTTAATGATACTTAGATCAATTGCAAATGGTACCAAGTTCTCTACCTCTTTGTATTCTCTGCAATGTGACTTTGTATTTCCTTCCATCAAGAGGATTACTCTATTCAAACATCATTGTAAGAATATTCAGTTTGAGTGGTATGACAGGACCTTAGATCAACAAAAAAGAACATTAACCCTAGTATAGAATTCAGATCAATTTAAAAATACATAATAATAAATATGTTGATTAGTTTTCTAATTTAAGAATTAACTAGTAGAAGCTGAGCATGTGTCATGTACCTGTAATCCAAGCACTTTTGGAAACTGAGGCAGGAGGATTGTGAATTTGAGCTTAGCCTGGACATTTTAGTAAGACTTGGTCTCAAAATAAAAGGGGCTGGGACATAGCCCAGTGCAAAGGCCTTGAGTTTACTTCCCACTACTAGGAAAAAAAAATAGACATAATTAGGAGAGAAATCAAGGAAGATTTAGCTATGGTTAAAAATAAATTATAAGGTATCAACCATAGCAATGTGTAATTAAAACACAGTAGAAGGAATGGAACAGCCATAAGACTTGAGGGAGGAAAAAGATGTCATCTGTGTGTACGGATACGACAATAGGAAGTAAGCCTATTTCCAGAGGCAATTTCTGTTTCAGCAACAACACAACCTCAAGATTCAAAGCAACAAAAGTCTGTCACTGTTTTACATGATTATTGTATGTTACCTTGGGAGAAAGGGTTGGTTCAACCTTTTCCTTCTTTATGAATCCAGCCTGAGACAGGCTCCTTCGCCTTGCTTCTACTCTGTGCTAAACACTTTCCATGCTTTATCTCATTTAACTTTCAGAACAGTTATCGTCCCTGTTTTCCAGAAGAGGAAATTCAAACGCAGAGCTAGTAGCAGTTTCTCCAATATCATGCATCTAGGAATGAAACAAAGTTGGGATCTGAATCTGGGCAGTGTGTTCCCCCCCCAGAGTTACCCACTATATACCTTCATCATAATGATGAGTGATTAAAGGAAATGAATAGAGATGCCAAGTTCACTGAGATCCACTAGGATGGGGCAGAAGTAGGAGTTTATTTCAAAAATGAATCTTGGAAAAAAATGGAAAGTTAAAGCTTAGAATTTTAATTAGCTTCAGTTACATAAAAAGTATAATTAGGTCATGAGATTAAAGAGTAAAACCTTAGGTGCGAATAACAGGCATCTGTTTTAGTAAATCTGTTTAGTCAACAAAATGATTAAAGCATAATCCTTAAATATAGTGCAGTGTGAATTCCAGACCAAGGGCCCTTGTGTTTTGGAACACATAGGATTATCTGTGTGGATTAGGTGTAAGGGCTTAATGGTCCTGAGGGACAGAGTTGCTGAAGTCCTAGGTATTGGGTGAGCAGATAAGACATCTGCAGCTCCAAGTAGCACCCAAGACGGAGGAACACCCTTCTAAATAGAGAAAGCTGGTTGCTTTCATAGACTTACTCCAGGAGCTACAGAGGGGAGGAAGGGGATGTCTGAGTATAGCATTTAGGGGATTGTTCTTCTGTCTCCTGATGTATATGGAGCAAAAGTTTAGCTGTCTGTTACCTAGTGAAGCACTGAGACACTAGGAACTGAGGACAGAACATAGAGAACCATTAAGTTTGAGATCAGATAGAACTGTCTAACATTTGGAAGTACGTGACATGGCAGCAAAGCCTACCAGTGATGGTGAGACGGGGAGGCAGGTGGCAACTGAGGCTACAGGTACAGTGAGGAGAGATGTCAGCCACCTCATTAGTGTACAGCGCAACTGACCGGTCCCTCCAACTTGCAAAATTTCACTTGGCTTTCAGACCAGCTCCTCACACTCTTTTAATTTTCTGCTTATTTCACTGCCTGTCCCACTGCCTTTCCCATCCCTCCAAAATGGAAGTTCTATTTTCTTAGACCCAGGCCCTAGGATATCCCTGACTCCACTTTCTCAAACGTACCTCATGAAGTTCACTATTAAAACATTTCCAGAATCTGATTATTTGTCTTCTCACAGCATCCATGGTGAGCAGATTACTCTTCTGCTCAAAATCACCAGTGCAGCAATGAGAGATGATCCTATATAATCAGATCCCTTACTGACTATGTGGTCTTAGTTCCCATTACTCTCTCCCTTTCTTACCCAACTCTAGTGACACCAGCCACCTTACTCTCTCTCAGACATACTCAGATTGGTCCCAACTGAAGAGCTTCACATTTGTGTGCCTCTTCTCTGCTGTTCTCCTACCTATCTGTGTGCCTTGCTCCCTCACCTCCTTCACGTCACAGCTGAAATACTATCTTTGTGAGTGAGGCCTTCTTTGATAGTCCCATCTAAGGTAGCTGCCCAGCCGGGATTTAGCTCAAGTGGTACCGTGCCTACTTTGGAGGCACAAGGGCCCAAGTTTGCTCCCCGGTACTGCAAAAACAAACAAGCAAACAAACAACTAAAGTAGCTGCCCTGCCAATAAGCTCTCTTCCTTTTACAACCTGTCCTCTTGACATGGGAAAATATAACTCCCAACCCTCAAGATGTCAAATACACCCAGGTTGTGTCTCTTGGAATCAAAGAATGAATTCCAAAGGAGAAAGAAGGTTAAGAGCTGTAAAGATGCATCTGGGATGGGAATGACTCCTGAGAGACAGGAGGTATCCCCAGAGTGGGTTGGTACTAAGGCACTTTGTCAGGATTAATTTACATAACAAAGACACTCTGTGGGTACAAACTGCCATCAATCTACAGAATCACAGCATAGCTGCTTAGCTAATATTGGTGCAGTGAGGAAGCATGTCATGCAGCAAAGTGTACATGGAAAGAACAAAGGCATTTTGGGGAAGGGATGGGTCTAGATGTTCTGAACACCCACCTGGGTGATCGAGCTCTGGTTAAACTTTACTAGATCAGGTGATGCTAATTATAATTCTAAGTAACTCTTTATCCCTTAAAGAGGCATGTAGGTCTGACCATTATTGCATCTTTATCTTGAGGCCCTGGCTTTCCGATGGGTCTCCAGCCACAATCCTGATGTCTATTCTTTCTGTTGGCTTCCTTGAGAAGCCAGTCCCTCTCCGACTGTATATTAATTTCTATCTAATTTAGCTGCCTATAATACTCCTCCCATTCATTATTTCTTACCTATTATTTTTCCATAGCATTTATTTCCATCTGAACATATTTGTTTATTGTCTGACTTTCCATTGGAATGTAAGCTCTGAAAGGGAAAGCCTTTATTCATTTTGTTTTCCCACAGCTTGACAAAATGTATGATACACAGTGAATATATTCAGAAAGAAAATAAAAGAGTATGTATAAAGGGGGTGGGGAGGTGTGGGTGGGTAGGGATATGGGTAAAAATGAGAATTAACTTGTGTCATATACTGGTATAATTTCCCCAATGTTATATGTGATTGTGAGATGTATATAAATTGTACCAATAAAGAATTCAAAAATAAAAATAAAAAATAAATAAATATTTACTGCATGACCTAACCCTGTGTTCCATGTGGAAAAAGATGAGGCAGAGATAATGTATTTGTAAAGGTTAGAAAAAATGGAGCCTTTGAAGGGCCACCAAGGAACATATTGAACACAGTTTAAAGACTGAAAAAACAAGAGGCATAAGAATTCTAATGATTTCTCTGACAGAGCTGCTATAAACCAGACTGTGGCTGTTTTTCCTACTTATACTCAAGGGATTGGGAAATGTGGTTCCAGTGTGATGAGCTTAAAGTTTGATATATTCCAACCATTTTAACAAAAGGATATGTCTTATATGAAAAGCTAGAACTCTCTAACATTCCACTTCGGTAAGAAGCCAAAGTGGCCATAACCGTCATTTTACATCTCACAGAGGCCACCAACTTCAAAACTGATTCGTCGGTGCACAATCAATGGCATCCTTCTGTCCCCTGGTGGCCATAAAGCTGAACTGCATGGGGAGATTTTTTCTTTTTTCTTTTCTTTTCTTTTCTTTTCTTTTCTTTTCTTTTCTTTTCTTTTCTTTTCTTTTCTTTTCTTTTCTTTTCTTTTCTTTTCTTTTCTTTTCTTTTCTTTTCTTTTCTTTTCTGTCTTTTCTTTTCTTTCTTTTTTTGCTTTCTGAGACAGGGTCTTCCTTTGTAGTTCAGGCTGGACCTGAGTTCACTATGTAGCCCAGGCAAGCCTCGAACTCAGCAACCCTCCTGCCTCTGCCTCCCGAGTTCTGGGATTATAGGCATCAGCCACCACGCCCGGCACTGTGGTATGTGGTGCTGATTGCTAATGGGTGTGAGTCACCAGGCCTGGTATTGTTGTATGTGGTTACTGGGGATCGAACTCAGGATTTTGCTCTTGCTAGGCAGGCACTAGAACTACTGAGCTAAATCTCTGGCCCAGGGGAGACATTTCTTGAAGATGATTAATCAACACAAAGCAACAAGAGGAAAGGTAGTATCTTTCAAAGGCCATTCTGAAGGTGTATGTTCAAGTTGTGTGCATTTTCTTGGGATAAAGATCTTCTAAGTTTCACCTCCACAAAACCGGACCATCCTTTCCTTACTTGTGTGAGTTGAGCATCAGAAGACCAGTTAAACGAAAAAAAAAATTCTCCTGACATTTGGCTGTACAACACAACTCTCATCTGAGGCCCCAAGCAGCCTCCTCTAATGGTCCTCTGTAAAGCATGGCTTATGACAGGATTCATATTGCAGCTGGGAGGTGGGCACAGGCAACTTCAAAGTCTCCATATACTCTAGCATTTTACCCTTTGTTGTGAGACCTTTTCTCTCAACACACTTCCATTCTATGAGTTCTGGCCTCCCCGGATTCCCTTTCCAGACTTCCCCTTGCTGGAGACATCCACATCCTTCTTGTATTCTTCACTCTGCACTCTTCCTTCTGCCTAACAATACATTTTACTCCTGAGTTTATGACTGAAAATTTTACCCCTCAAATGTGCTTTAATCATAGTTGACTCCTCACAAGAACGGTTTCTACTCTATCATGTGTACACATTGCCAAAGGAGAGTGTTCAAAGTAGAGAAGTCCAGTTCTTCTCTCCCATTCTCAATCAGTACACCAAGAAAGGAGCCTGGATATTTTCACTTGAGCTAGTACTATGGGTCTCCCCACTGCAGGTGGTCTGCAGCATACATCTGGGAAGGCATTGCTGAATATTCTGAAGTTTCCTTTCTTGCATTATCCTGATTCCCCAAAATAAAAAAAGTCAAGACACTTGAAAACATCATCTATGAAGTTTGACTTGCTCAGAAGTGTCTGTATGCTGACATGGAGAAGAATGTGGTCCAATGTTGGGAAGGTTTCTGGACTATTAATACATTGTTCTCCCTCTCTGGATACAGGATTGTGGCCAGCTTTCACCTTGCTTCCTGCTTGAACCTGCTTTCTTGCTTAGTGCCAGTATTGTTCATTTTTGTTGTGTTTGGGATCAAAATCAAAATCTTGTTCATACTAGGTAAGCAGTTTACTGCTGAGGTACATGCTCAGACCTGGTGCCACTCTTAAGCATTAGATTTTTAATTTGACCCATTTTAATTCTGTAAAGTCTCATAACACATCTCATCAACAAAAAAGTAATAGACAAGTTCTTGAGCAGATATAAGGGATTAATTTAGTATCAGATCATCTGTCATACATAAAATATAGATCTATATATCTAATAATGCATATTTAACAATATCTAAATATTAGGTTCGTAATCAGAGTTTTTACTCGATGACATTAAAATTAGAAGAGGCTAATCTAATGCTGGGCCTGGCGGCTCAGTCCTGTAATCCCAGCACTCGGAGGCAGAGGCAGGAGGATTGTTGAGTTCCAGGCTTGCCTGGGCTTCATAGTGAGTTTAGAGCCAGCCTGAACTACAAAGTGAGACCCTGTCGCAAAAAATAAAAGGCTTATCTGTCCCCTTAATTTAATTAAATACACTTTAGAAAGCTGAAATGATACTTCAAGATCACATAACCAACTGGAGATTGCGTCTAGTTAAGAAGCTTCTTGAATTCTGCCAACCACAATTGCCAGAAACAGGGATGATCTAAGTGAACAGCAATCTCTGTGATTTTAGGTACCTTATCCCAGCAAATGAGTATTAGAAGTTGCACAAAATTCAACCACCTGACCAAGGGCACAACAGCAGGATGACAAAAGGCAAGACAGACTCCCCACTGCATAAAGGGGCCCAGGAAGGTGAGAGTTCTTACTGGGCTGAGACGCCATCTCCTGGAGCTTCTCACTATTTGTTGAACACGCAGCTTCTGGAAGGGCTGAAGGGCGGTGCAGGGAACAGTGGGGTGGAGAGCACTAACGCGAGCAGAGTCCTGGCAATAAGGGAGCAAGATATTCTAGCAGGAGCAGATCGCTGAAGAATAGGAAATTTGGTTTGCCCTTAGAGTTTCGCTTCTATGGAATTGTTGTGCATGAGTCATGTTGCCCTTAGCTGCAATGGTCTTGCCATCCAAGACGTCACGGCGTCACAGGTTATGGAGACCTCTCTGTGAGCACTGGCAGGGGGAGTTGTTCCTTTCCCTCATACCAACTGCGGGCTCTTCAGGTGAGCCATTGTGGGCTAACAGGCAGACGTGGGCTTTTAATACGAAAAACCGATTTAAATTTGCAGCTCGCTCAGGGTGGTCTCCATCAGTTGAGAAATTAACCCCTACATCATTCTTAGTTCTGGTCTCTGTTACAAGTTCTATGCAGTGTTAACATAATAAGAAATGCACACACATACACACACGCAAATGTGTACACACATAAAAGGACAAATATGGTATCCCAAGCATATGATAAAAAGCAGGTCAGATGGGCATAATTTTTGTTATTTTTTTTCAGGGTAAGGGGCTATTCACAGTGAATTCTATTTTAGACTGATATCAAAAGAGCTGGTACAGGATATCTTCAGCCATATTCTGGATGGCAACTTGGTATCTTTAAGATTCATAATTATGTTATCTTTTATCAAAGTATTATTTTTATATTACAGAAAACAATTAAGATATAAAATGTACATATGCTATATAACCTAGTTGTTCCATTTCTAAAGTGTTTTGGAGACATGTTTGTATTTGTACATGGATACCAAGAGGTTTGAGCAGAGATTTTCATAGCAGCATTGTTTATATGAATGGAATATAAGAAACTACCTAAGTGCTGATCAACAGAAAAAGGAAGAAGCTATGGTCTATGTGTATCACAGGACACAGTACAGCAGCTAAACTCAACAAGGTCACTCTGCACACACTGACATGGAAAAAATACCTATGGTATATTGCTGCATAAGTAATGAGGGGAAAAATATGATGTTAAAAAAGAAAGAATATGAGAACTTATAGATGTAAATGAGTCCTGGAATGTATGATAGATTTTGTGAAATAGGAAATATTCAAAGGGAATATGGTAGGGGAAAGTAATGAGGGGAAACAATAAATATGATTTGAAACAAAAAAGAAGCACATGTATATTAGGGGGTGGGGGTTGTAGGGTGGGTAGAAATGAGAATTAACTCATGTCATATACTGGTACAAATTCCCCAATGTTGACTGTGATTGTGAGCTGTATATAAAATGTACCAATAAGGAATTAAATTTTTAAAAAGCAAAAAAAAAAAAAAAACCCACAAAGCATATGTACATAGGCAGAGGAAGATTGTAGGGTGGGTTAGGGGAGTGGGTAAAAATGATAATTAACTTGTCATATACTGGTACAAATTCCCAATGTTGAGTGTGATTGTGATGTGTATATAAAATGTATCAATAAAGAATTCAATTTAAAAAATGAGCAATCTATTGAATCATATATTTTTATAACAGTAAAATATACTCATGTTTATATAAATACAAAACCAGAGCCTGGAATCATATACATCAAGGTGATACCAGTTTTTACTTCTTGGTAGTGGACAGAGGTAAAGGACAAAAAGCCAAATGGAAGGCAAGCTCGATGTGGTGGTACATGCCTGTGATCTCAGCACTTGAGAGGCTGAGGAAGAAAGATCACCAAGAGTTTGAAGCCAGCCTAGGCTGTATGCTTGGTTCAAGACCAGCCTGTACTACATAGTGAGATCTTGCTTTGAAAAAACTAATAAACAAACAAAAACAAACAAATAAAATGGAAGGCAAGGATCTTGTGAAATTTTTTATTATGTCTACTGCTTTACATGAAAATAATGTATTCAGCCGGGCGTGGTGGCTCACGCCTGTAATCCCAGCACTTGTGAGGCAGAGGCAGGAGGATTGCTGAGTTCAAAATTTGCCTGGGCTACACAGTGAGCTCAGGACCCGCCAGAACTACAAAGTGAGACCCTGTCTCAAAACAAAATAATGTATTCATGTGTTGTATAATTTACATTGTTTTAAAATTAATATGTAACTATTTAACTATTTTACATCAGATAATACATGAAAGAAAAAGTGATACTTCCACTTTTTCTCTGCCATAATTTGTCCCTTCTCTTTCTGGTACACATGTTGTTTTCATTTTATAATTTTCTATTAAAAATACTATTTCAAGGGGGCTGGGGATTTAGCTCAAGTGGTACCACACCTACCTTGGAAGCACAAGGGCCCAAGTTCAATCCCCAGCACCACACACACACACTAATTATAATAATAATAAATCTTTAAAAAATACTATTTCAGGACAGGAGATTTAGCTTACTGGTTTCAGCACCTGCCTAGCAAGCGCAAGGTCCTTGGTTCAATCCCTGATAACCACATACAATAAAACCGGGCATGGTGATACATGCCCACCAGCAATCCATACCACATACCACAGTGCTCAGCATGATGGCTCATGCATGTAATCCCAGCACTCAGAAGGCAAAGGCAAGAGGATTGCTGAGTTCGAGGCTTGCCTGGGCTACTTAGTGAGCTCAGGGCCAACCTGAACTACAAAGCAAGACCCTGTCTCAAGAAAAAAAAAAAAAACTATTTCAAGGAAAGTTGTTTGCTTTTAAAAAATTTAATTCATTTTATTATTTAAGTAGTATAGATCCAAAGAACTGTGATCATGTATATCAGCTCTTGAAAGTGTGACCAGATGCTGCCAAACGGCCTCCAAAAGGAGCTTAGTAATGATTCATAGAACATTATTTTTGTGGTAATCCACATTAATCCACATTAATATGGCTGCAACAATAGTAACTGCATCCAGACACTGACTTGACTTCAAACCCAGACCATAGCTGACTTCGTTTCCTACCCTTTGTCTGCTAACCACTTGTGGAACAAACGCAAAGTCCGACTTGATTAGCCAAGGAATGAAGATGGCTGAGTTGTGGTGAGGGAAGCTGGTTTATGTACCAACTACAAAACCGAGATAAAACTGATCACCCATGGGCTGTACATGAGCCATAGAGATGTTTTCTTTGGCCAATGTAGTTTTAGTTTTGGGTGTACAGTAGTTAAAATATCAGAATCAGTGCCAAGTATTAAGGCAGCAGTGTATAATTCTCATTCTTGGGGTCTCCTTCCACGTAGTTCTTATACACAGAATCAATATATAACATTCTTGATATTTCTTCACTCCCTCACTCCCTCCTCTGGGTGATGGAATAGCCAGCTTCCTCTTCTTTTCCTCTTAGAGGCCTCCTCCCCGAGAGACCCTATTTTAGCCTTCAACTCAGGGATAATTCTAATTCTGGAGTTTAATATGAGAAATACCAATTGCTCTCAGGAAAGTTCCATTCTGGAACACAAAGGCAATATTTTGATACCAATCTATCTTTCCTCCATCTCTTCACTGATTCGTAACTAAAGCAGGAAAAAAGTACACTACTGATTGGGCCTCTTAAAGCCCAAATGTATTTGCTTAAATTTGAATCTTTATTGGTACATTATATATACACATTGTGACCACATACAATATTGAGAATTTGTACCAGCATATGATAATTTCTAATTTTTTCCCATCCCCCCACCTTACAACCCCCCAGCCTCATATATATATATATATATATATATATATATATATATATATATATATATATATATATATATATATGTTAAAGCCCAAATATTAATGTTTAAAAATATCAAGGTATTGGATTTGATAAATTTTCATATCATAATCAATATTCCTAATTTTTCCCATAATGGCTCCATTTTAAGATTGAATGGGGATCTAACAACTAAATTGGGGCATTTAAGACAATTTCATCTCTTGAGATTTTAACTTCAAGTTCTAGAATTAATAGATTTAGAGCAAA
>PVIC010011263.1:0-41718 GCA_004025085.1 Thryonomys swinderianus
ATTAACTTGTGTCATATATTGGTACAAGTTCCCCAATGTTATGTGTGATTGTGAGATGTATATAACTGTACCAATAAAGAATTCAACTTATAAAGTAACACATGATCATCGCAATAGATGCAGAAAAAGGATTTGACAAAATCTAGCACCTACTCATCATAAAAATCCTACAAAAAATTGGAATAGATGATCTCTATCTCAACCTGGTAAAAGCCATTTATCACAAACCAGCAACCAACATCATTATTAAAGGTTGAAAATAGAAATATTTCACGCTAAAATCAGGAACAAGACAAGGATGTCCATTATCACCACTCCTGTTCAGTATAGTTCTGGAAACAGCCATAGCAATTAGATAAGAGAAAGAAAAAAAGGTATAAGGATAGGAAAAGAAGAAGTTAAACTGTTATATAGAAACTGTCTATATAGAAAACTCCAAACACTGCACCAAAAGATTACTAGACTTAATTGCCAGATTCAGTAGAGTAACTGGGTATAAGGTCAATACTCAAAAATCAGTAGCTTTCTTGTACACCAAGTTTGTATTTTTAATTAGTATTTTGTACTTTGCAAGGAATCAGCTTTTGATTTTTTTTTTTTTTGAGACAGGGTCTCACTTTGTAGCTCAGGCTGGCCCTGAGCTCACTATGTAGCTCAGGCAAGTCATGAACTCAGCAATCCTCCTGCTTCTGCCTCCTGAGTGCTGGGATTACAAGCGTGTGCCACCATGCCCGGCACTGTGGTATGTGGTACTGATTGCTGGTGGGTGTGAGTCACTATGGCTGCTATTATTGTATGTGGTTGCCAGGGATTGAATGAGAGACAGGACACAGCAACTCCTGTCTCTGCCTCCCAAATGTTGGGATTATAGGTGTGAGCTTCCATGCCTGGCATTGTGATATGTGGAACCAGGGATTGAGCTCAGGACCTTGCACTTCTGAGGCAGAAGTCAGAACCACTGAGCTAAATCCCCTGCCCAGCTTTTGATCTTTTTGTTTCTCCTTTTTCTGTTTTTACTTACTATTTCAGTGATTCTTTTATTATTTTCTTCTTCAGTTTTTTATACTACGTTTTAAAACTTTTGTTCATTAATGTAAACTATTTCTAATTCTAAATGTCTATATACTATTTTAAATTCCCTATAACATGCCCCTTACCTACTGTCTGTAAGTTTTAGTGTAAAGTTCTCTTACTGTCATTCAGTTCTCAGTGTGTCCATTCTCTGCTATAATTTCCTTCAGACCTTTGAATTATTAACAGTGCTATTTAGTTTACAAATGTGTGGGTACATTTTAGCTGAATCTGAAGTTTTATTTCAACATTTCTTATCCGACTGCATGTTTTTAAATTTTGAAAATTTTAAAAAACTTCCTTGTGGTCCAATATATAAGTGGTCAGTTTACAAAATATATGTGTGTTTGAAAAGAACATGCAGCCTATATTTGTGAGAGAAACAGTAATATGTACTATGTTGTATATAATGATGTTTCATTGTATTCTGTTCTTCCTGATATTTTGAAAGCTGATTTCATCTGTTAGGAGAGATGTAGTAAGATTTTTCACTGATTGTGGATTGTGGTGAGAAGTGTGTGGACTAGGGGTCACTACTCATGTTAGAACATTATTGCTTTTATCATTTAAATGAAGCTTTTCCTCATTAACAATTCCTTTTGGTTTGCAATATATCTTGTTTCTATTCTTATAGACCTCTAAGTGGGTTTAGTATCCAGCTGCACTGTTCCCATTTATTTCCTCTTAGCCTTGTTTCCCGTGTCTGCCACAGAGCGTGTAGCTGAGGGTCCTGCGGCACTGTGTGAACTGTGCCCCTCCAGGCTGTGATCACACGGACTTTATCCTGTCCCCACCTCTATGAGTGCCTTCATTGTGGGGACCTTGCGCAGCACAGGCGTTGGACAGTCTTCGGCTCCTAGGCTTCTCAGTCACTCTGGGAAGGCCTTATTCGAGGCTATCCCCACGTGGAAGTCAGAGGAAAATCTGAGTCTTCATCAGGAGTTGTGTTCACTCTGTCACACTGACACCTGGGCCAGGCACTGGGCATCCTCCTTCCGTCACTGAATGGGCTTCTCATATGTTCCCCCCACTCCTCAGGCACTTGGGCCCCTTGAGAACTGCTCATGCTCTCCCTGATGCTCCTGTGTGGTGTCTCCAGACTCTGCGATCCTGGCTGTGCTCCGCCCTGCTGGGCCTCAGCCCCACGCTAGGCTCGCTACCTCCATCCATGGCCCTTGCAGTGGCTCTCAGCATAGGATTTAACATGCTGTGCATGGGTGGTCTGTGTCTTGTCTGCCTCTGTTCCTGTCCTGCCCCTGCTCCATCTCAGTTGTGTGGCCACAGCTGGAACAGCGCCTTTTCGGGCATCCTTGTACCTGAACATCTTCTTAAGTTTTTTTGGGTGGCAGGCCCCTATGCCCAGCAGATGGGCAGCTGACCAGCCCTCACACTACCTGGTCTCTAACAGGCTCTCCAAGTGTGAATCTGAGTCATTTACATTTATTGTGATTATCAATGCATTTGAACTTACTTCTTGCATGCATTTGTTTTCCATTTACTCTTATTGCCTTTTCTATCCTGATTTTTGCTAGACTGAGCGTTTTAAAAAAAATTTTCCTGCTCCACCTAAATAAATGTCCTTGCTCTGTGGTTGTCTATAACTTTATAACAAGTGACTTATTTTGCATTTTTCACTTACTCTCAGCTTTCTGCAAAAAGAAGACAGGAATCTGGGAGGTCTTTAGCTTCCTTCAAGTTTCCTATTCTTTTTCTCCCATGCTGTTAATCAGAGTTTTATTTTATTTTTAAAAATAATTTGAGTTTATTGGTACATTTTAGGTAGACATTATGATCACATTCCTCATTGAGAATTTATACATGATATATCCTTATTCTTATTTTTTCCCATTCCCCTGTTAATCAGAATTTTAGTACACAATATTTTAAAAGTAAATCTATTTGGGCTGGAGGGTTAGCTCAGTGGTTCCAGCGCCTGCCTTGCAAGCTCAAGGTCCAGAGTTCAATCCCCGGTAACCACATACAATGCTGGGTGTGGAGCCTCACGCCCACCAGCAATCAATGCCACATACCACAGTGCCGGGCATGGTGGCTCACGCCTGTAATCCCAGCACTCGGGAGGTGGAGGCAGGAGGATTGCTGAGTTCGAGGCTTGCCTGGACTACATAATGAGCTCAGAGCCAGCCTGAACTACAAAAGCGAGACCCTGTCTCAAAAAAAAAAATCTATTTATCATGATCATTTTTGATAAGGAAGATCTAATTTAGTCTGTTTACTGTATCTTATTAAAGTTTAGTTGACTAACATGCTTTGCTGATTTCTTTATTTAATGAATTTTATTATACTTTCTTTTGTTTGGGGTTAATTTCTCTCTTTTGTTTAAAGATCATCATTCAGTAGCTAATTCAAAGCTCTATGCTGGTGGATACCAAACTTCTCTTCAAATAAGAGGAGTCCTGAAGCCCAGGCCATACCTCAGGTCCATTACATTGCTGTCCCTGTGTTGGGGTGTAGACAGCACTGTGTCACGGGCTGCCCAGGAGACTGTGTGTGTAGAGGAGTTTGGAGTCTCCTGGGAATGGATGGTAAGTGCTCGCATCCTTGTGTGTGCACATGAATCCACAGCTGCTGATTTGAGCATGGAATTCTGGGTTGAGGGTTATTTTTCCATCGAACTTCGACACTATTATTTAAAGCTTCTGGGCATGTTTGTATCCATGACAGCTTTACTGCGAATCTTTGTTTCTTCCTGGTGTCATAACTGGTTTATGTTTTTTTCCCTTTTGGAAGCTGAGTACATCTCATTTTTCAGTAACTTCTTCAACTCAGGGACTCATTCTTCAAGTAAAGGTAATTTTCTGTGGCTCTGATCCCAGCTACTCTTCGACCCCGTTATTTACTCTCTCCTTCAGGAACTCGTCCTGCTTCCTGGAACTCTCAGACCAACCTTCCTTCTTGCCGAGCTAGTTTTCCTCCCCCGTGCGCTACCTCCTGTGAAATCCTTGGCCTGCACTGTAGCATTTACACAGTGCACAGCTCAAGCTGATGCTGATTTTGTTGTTTCAATGACTGTATTTTTCAGGTCCTCCAAATGAATCGTCCTTAAAACTGAAATTTTTGTTCCCTTATATTAGTTGCTATTATTTCTTTGGCTATAAAGTCTAACAATTTAATTTTAAAAACTTTTTCAAATTACTCAAGTTTTCCTATATTTTACCAAGAATGAACTCCCCTGTGAGTTGGTTCTATTGACTGCTTTACAGCAATAGATTTTTGTCACATGGTTTATACTTTTATTTAAAATCCAACTAGCTTGAGCATATGCTAAAGTCCTTGGGAAAATCTGTTTAATTGTGTAACTAAAGGAAAATTATGAGCAAGCAGCAGATAAAGGCTAATACTGTATCTGATGTCTTTATTAAAAACATGGCTCACATGAATATAAAAGAACAAAAGAAGTCTCCAGGAACTTCAAACATAAAGTGTTTAATAAGTCAAGTAGTCAACCTCACTGGTAGTAATAAAAAAAATGCAAATTCAATGAAGATAGCAATATTATTTTTGCTCATTAAATTGCAAAAAGCAGACAGCCATATTTCTTGTGAGGAAGGTTGGGTGAGACAGATGGCCCTTCCCTGCTGGTGGGGCTTGATTTTTCAGGGAAGCAACTCAGCAAGCAGAAGGGCTCCGAGGTCTTCCTCCTCCCTTGACTCTTCCTGCACTACCTTCTATATTTCAGGTGTGAGCTCTGTCTGCAAAACCTTGAGCTTTATCTGTTGCCTTTGGCATAGAAACTGTTAATTACATTATGATATATTTTGCTCCCAAAGAGTTTTTTTGATGGAGACAAAAGAGCCCCAATACAGTATTTTGAACAAATGGATTCCTAACAAGGCAAAATGTGCCTGTGTCAAAAGCAATATTTTTGTCAATAAGATTGGAGACAACTATTTTTTATGTCTCTCTGTCCTTTTCTTGTGTTTTCCAAGTTTGCTACAATGTGACATTATCACTGTAGTCTGTCTACAGAGTTTACACAACAGGAAACAGTGCTTTGTCCCGGAAGCACTGGCTAGGTAGCTTCCCTCACAATCTTCCAGCAAATACCCACTTTCACCTGCTGTGCATGCCAGTCCTGCCACTGGCTCCTGACTCTCCTGGGGCCACCTGGTTGGTAACCAATGCATTTCTGGTTCCTTGGGTAGCTGTGGCTGTGTGGAAATCTTCTGGTCTGAACAGTAGAAAGGCATTTGGTGATCTGGGTAGTGCTTTTACTGTAAAGCTGCCTTTGAGGGCTCCCTGGTCTAAAAAGCAGCAGGTGCAGTTTGCTTTCTAATCTAAATGCATGGCCAATTCTCACCCCTCAATGCTCACCTGTGAGTTTGACCTCAAGGACCATTTGGCTGTGTCTGGAGACCTCCCTGATGGTCACTGTGGGCCACTGCCGAGTGGCAGTTCAGATGCTGCTTCCCACCCAGAGCCTGGAGCAGCCTTTCAATAAAGGGTTATGACTCTGGAGCCAATAGAGCCAAGAATAAGACCCTGGTTAGAGAGAAAAGTAGTCAAAGGTCTTGTCACGAAACCCATGGGCTTTTATTGTTGCTTTTATTCTCTGGTACACAAAAAGTGCAGTCCATGCCTTTTATGCCAATGCATCACATTTAAACTGAGTTTTTGAAAATAACTTTTAAGTTTCAAAATATCCTTTATTGATGAAAGACCTTATGGAACCACCACCAACTCTGATGATTGGGAAAATGCTAGGTTTTGAGGCAAGTAACAATGTAATAACCGCGCAGGATGGTTTGTGTCTCCATTAGCCCTTCTTGGAGACAGCGACCCCCAGCATCTGGAAGGAAGGTTCTGGAAGCCCGACCCACAGGCCTGTGCACCCCTTGCTCTCCCTGCGAGGCCCATCCCAGAGGGATCATCTGAGTGCCTCCTCCACGTGGCTGCAAAGCCTGCCTGTGTGGAAGATTCTCCTGCGCGGGCCAAGTGAAGACACATGTTCTGTCTTTGTTAAAAACACTAACACATGAAAGTCTGCCTAATTTACGTCATTTTGTATTTCCGTTAGCAACTGCATCTGCATGAAACCATAAGCTGGCTGGAGAGGCCGTTGGCCCAGGCCTTGGCCATGGTCCAGGGGGCCAGAGATGGCTGGAGGGAGCCCTCGGAGGTCCGAGCCCTGTAGGTCACACTAGCTAGGCCAGAAACTCTGGGTCACCCTGCCTCGCTCTGGCCTCAGTTTCTTCGCTGGGAAGCAGGAATGTGTGTCAAAGCTGCCCAGGCTTCTGTGTGCCCTGAAAATGCCTGACTCTGCGGCATCTCTTGGAACGAACAAGATGAGCACCATCAGCAGCAAGGGTACTTCAGAGAGGGCCCCTCACCACCACTTCCGCCTCCACCCGGGAAATGGATTCAATATTCTTTCCACAGTTTAACAAAAGCCGTCTGACTCATGAATTAGTATGGGTGTATTCGGGATGATTTTAGAAGGAAAACAAGTTCAAAGAATTGTTTGATAGGAAATGAAACCAGAAGTCACTTGCATATGGATGTTGAAAATAAATTTATAAATAAAAAGTATGACAAATTTCTGTTCTACCCAGCATTTCTTACAATGGAAAAAAAAAGATAGTTTAGAAGAAAAGAGTTTTTGGGCTCTTCACATTTGGTTGTTGCATTTTTATTTAATTAATAACTGTCTTTGGCTATTTTTCATCTGGTAAAGTAACCTAACCAGGAAACAATCAGGAAAACATTATTCAACATATTGCCAATAAATTAGAACACAGCAACTGAAGACATCTGACTCTGGTTGTCCTTGATCTTTTCATGGACCATTAGGGATAATTTCCACAGGGTTCTTGCAGGTGGAGGAAAAAGCTGGAAATGCTAAAAATCTGAGTTAAAACAAGAAAGCAGAGCGGGGAATTGATTATGCTTTGACTGAGAGACAGCATCTTCTCCTCCACGATCAACTCAACTTCATCCTCACACGGATGTCCAGGGTACTGGCTGCCTGACTGCCAAGAACCCTTCTCATGCCAGGGATGTGGCAGTGTGCACCAAGGCTGTGCCCTGGGCCTTAGGCCCCCTGGGGCTGTGTTGGGGGCCCTGGATCTGCCCAGGAGCACCACCCACGTGAATGCTGCCAACTTCGCCCCATGGTCAGCTCGGCTGCAGCACCTGGACTTTAAGGAGAGCTGGGTCTGGAGGCCAAAGACAGAGGAAGCCAGAGAATGGAAATGTGAGACTCCAGAGAAGAGACTCTCCTGCTGAGGGAGGCAGCTGGTGGGCTGTGGGCTGCCTCAGGAGGGCAGGTGGCCCTGGCTGATGCCAGCAAGGACCAGAGACTTTAGTCATTTGGCCTTGAGGAACCAAGGAGCATGGAGAGGGGACATCCCCAGACTAAACTCTGAGTGCGAGCCGAGCCCGCTGCCCCTGGTTCGGCTGTGAGCCCCGTGAGAGCCAGCCTGGTGTCTCTGCTTCCCACCTGCTCATGGGAAGTGCATACATGGGGTGTTTGAGCTGCAGTTCGCAGTAAGTTGCTGCACAACAGTGGCAGCTAATTAGTGCCGTGTGCAGAAGATAACTGAACACAAGTTCCGATTTCTGAGATGGTGAAAGGTGCCATGGCCACATGCAAATGTTGCCCCTTACCCAGTCCTGCTACCTTTAGGCTGAGCAGCCTCTTCCAGCATGTGTTCTCCTGCCTCGTACCCTTCGAGTCCATGTGGTGCCCCAAAGGTGGGGACAGTTCTGACTGAAATGGGCAGGCACTGAGTGGCGTTCTCAGCCTTGTGATTGTGTTATAGCATGTGACGGAGTCATATCACTTTGATCTGGTGTCTACACATCGCTGGCTCTGATAATATCCAAAGCCCAAGAGGCTCACGAGACCCTTATGGGCTCGACACTGCCCATCTCCCTCCTCCCCAGTGTGACTCTGTCTGGATGCCTCGAACAAAAGCTCAGGGCACCTGATTCCAACTCTGCAGTGGTGCTGGCCTGTCACTCACTCGTCCTACACATGGTGGCCATGTACGGAGCAAAGCCAGGTGTTGTTCCAGCCAGAGATGCAAGACCATGGTAGTCTGAAGAAAGGGGAGGAAGAGTGTCCTTTCAGAGCTAAGGGGCCAGGGCTGGGAGAGGAGGCTGTCTGCGCTGGACTTGGACAAATGAATGGAAAAGGCCCTCGGGCAGGACGTGTTGCTGCCCGACACACTCTGAGGTCTTAAAAAGCCCCGACTGAAGTGAACTTGGGGACAGGGACAGGACAGAGCAGTAAGCCCTGGAGAATCAACAGGGTCATTCGTGCTTCCTCCGGGAATGCTCCTGCCTCAGCAGAGTGCTGTTGAGTACAGGGCTGTGACTTGCCAGACCCACAACTGGGCTTTGCCCCAGCATTACCCAGGCCGAACAGAAGTGGACCCAAGACAACCTATGTGATCTGGTGCTTTATTATTGTCACATGTGGGAGCAGTTTCTTTCTTTGCATTTTCCCCTCATTATCGTTTTTAGGTGTGAGAGATATTAAATGTGTTTATATTGTGCAGCTGTTACCACCAGCATTGTCATCTTCCTAAACTAAGACTCTGTCCCATCAGCTGTGAGTCCCCAGTCCTTTCCCAGCCAGTCCCTGTAGATCCAGCTCCTCCAGGGACCCATAGGGAGGCATCCTGCTGGCTGTCCTCCTGTGGCTGGCTTGTCCCACCACTCAGTGTGGCATGCTCAGGGTTGGTTCCTGTCGTAGCATGTGTCCACATGCACTTCCACCTGAGGATGGAGCGATGTTCTGTTGTGTCTGTACCACCACATCTTACTATCAGTTCTTAACAGAGGAGGACACCTGGGCTGCTTCTACCTTCTGGAATCACAAAGAGTGCTGCTGTGAGCCTGGTGTCTTCATTTTTTAAAATATTTTTTATGTAGTGCACAAATCTCATACGTATGGTTCAGAGTTCCCACAGTGAACACTTCCTATGACAGTCACCCAGACTAACATCAGCAGCACCTTTCAACCCCACATGCATTCCCATTTCCAGTGTTCCTTCCTAAGGCAGCTGACTCACTTCTTTCTCCCAGTGTTACCTTTTCAAGATTCATTACAGTGCTGCAGGACACAGAGATTCAATCTTTCATGGTGTAGTAAGAATCCAAGTAGATACAAATATTTTTATAATGACTTTATGGTTCAGTGGATTTTTACTTTGTGTCCAGATCAAGGCTTCAATGAGAAGGCTGGAGTGAACATTTTTATACCCATCTCTGGTGTCTGTAAGCACTGAGTTCTCTTAAGTACCTACATAGGAGTAGATTGCTAGATTATGAGTAAATAGCTTCAGTGGATACTCTGCCAAATAGTTTCTCATTCTATTTGTGCTCCTTTCTGCAGGGTATAAGATCTCCCATCATACATCTTCACCAACACTTGGTTTTGTTCTTCTTTTTAATTTTAAGTATTTTAAGTGTTAACTCATTGCGATTCACATTTTCACTCCCCTAAAAATTGAAGAAAGTGAGCACCTTTTCTTATTCTTGTGGGCCATCAGGATACCCTCTTTCAAAGTGTATCTATTAAGTCTCTTGCCTATTTTAAAAATTGGGTTTTATTTTTAAAAATTCATTTATAAGAACTTAGAAAATATTTTCTGAATATAAGACCTTTGCTGGTTTTGTGTATTTTAAATATTTCTCCCTATGTTGTATTGTTTGAACTTTTTACTATTTTAATCTTTAAAAGAATGAATAAAATTTATTGATTTGAATACAGTTCAATGTTTTGCATTCTGCTTAAGAAACATTTTGCCACCACACATCTATCAATACATTCTTATGATATCTTCCAAGGTCTTTACTGTTCAGTCTTTCCTGTTCAGATCTACAATCTCTGTGGAAATAATTGACTTGCATGGTGAGAAGTGAAGAGTTAAGCTCTTTTCTTTGATGTTACTGTCTAGTTGATGAGTGTTATTTATTTAAAAGATAAGCACTTTAACTTTTAAAAGGGTTACCTTTGTCATCTATCAAGCTTATGTGTATGTTTCCATCTCTTTTGGGACTCTCTGTTCTGTTCCATTGGTAGTTAAAAAAAAAATCACTTTGAGTTTGGGGATTTAGCTCAAGTGATAACCACACCTACCTCAGAAGCACAAGGGCCCAAGTTTAATCCCCAGTGCCGAAAAAGGAAAAAAACCACTATGTTAGTGTAAATTTCAACCACTATAGCTTTATTATACTGGTAATGGAAGTCATCTAATTTTGTTTTTCATCAGTATTGTCTTGGCTATTTATGGCCTTTGTAATATTCATACACTTAGTCACTTTCCCCTCACTGGGACACAGTGCCTGATAAAACTTACAGGAGGAGAGTTTTGTTTTGGCTCATAGCTGTTAGAGGATTCAGTCCACAGTCAGCAGGAGCAGGAAGGATGTGGTGGAGGGTCTGGTGGAGGGAAGTAGCTTACCCCATGGCAGCCAGGAAGCAGAGGGAAGGGAGGCTCTGGGCAGAAAGACAGATCTGTCCAGTCACACTCCCAGTGACCACCTCTGCTGACCAAGTTCACCTTCTACAGCACCTTCAGCTGTGAGTGCACCCATGGGCAAATCCACTAGGAGGGCAGCAGCCCGTGATCCAGGCACCTTCCCAAAATCCTTCCTCTGAACACATAATTCTAGATCTAAATGATAACATTCATATACCTGAAAGAAACCAGTTTACGTGTGTCAATAAAACATATGGAGGTTTTGATCAGGACTGCATTGAATCTGTACATCAGAAAACTACTTCTTTTACAATATTGAATCTTTCGATCCAAAGACATGGCATATTTCATTTATTTAGGATTTGATTACTATTATTATTATTATTTTTCATACAGGGTCTTGCTTTGTAGTTCAGGCTGGCCCTGAGCTCACTATATAGCCCAGGCAAGCCTTGAACTCAGCAATCCTTCTGCCTCTGCCTTCTGAGTGCTGGGATTACAGGCCTGAGCCACGATGCCCAGCACTGTGGTATGTGGTACTGATTGCTGGTGGGTGTGAGTCACCATGCCCGGCATTATTGTATGTGGTTACTGGGGATTGAATTCAAGACCTTGCACTTGCTAGGCAGATGCCAGAACCACTGAGCTTGATCTCTGGCCCAGAATTTAATTATTTTTAATAATATGGAGCCCTTTATAGGTATTTTAAGTTATTAAATGCTATGCAAATAGTATTTTAATTTCAACACTGTGTTGTTCTCACATAAAGAAAATTGTTTTTGTTTATCTTATACTTAATGATTTTTCTAATTTGTACATTTGTTCTAACAGTTCAAAGCTATTATTGGAATATTTTTACTGTACATCCAATCAATTGTCTGAAAACAATGCCAGTTTAATTTCTATACTTCTTTTTGCTTCTTCTTTTTTAGGCAGGGTCTCACTATGCAGTTCAGACTGGGCTTCTACTCTCTATATAGCCCAAACTGGCCTTAGGCTAACAGCAATCCTCCTGCCTCAGCTTCCTGAGTGATGGAATTACAGGTGTGTACCAGCACATCTTGCTAATTTCTATCCTCCTAATCTGTATACCAGTAATTTTCTGCTTTATTCTCAAGAGGATGTGTTCTTAACTTACTTGAATAGCTAGGACCCAGAACTATATTGCAGCATTGAAAGTGGTGATCATAGACATCTTTACATTTCCCCCATTTCAATATTTCACAGTTTTCAAGATTTTATCATTACCTATATGTTAACTACTTACTATAGTTTTTTTGTAGATTGTTTATTAAACTAAGAAGTAGTATGCTATGAATTTTTTGAATTCATATTTGATTTGTAAGTGCTTTTAATGCATTTGTGAGAGAATCTTATAATTGTTCTCACTTAATCTTTCTGGTGAATTACTAGTGTTTTATTCTTGGAAGGCAATCAACATTGTTATGATATTTTATTCTTCCTGCATACTGATGGGTTCTGTTTATTAACAGTTTATTTAGTATTTGATCATTTTAAAGTTTCTTCTTTTTCTTCTTCTTTTCTTTTTTTGAGACAGGGTCTCGCTTTGTAGTTCAGGCTGGCCCTGAGCTCACTATGGAGCCCAGGCAAGCCTTGAACTCAACAATCCTCCTGCCTCTGCCTCCCGAGTGCTGGGATTACAGGCATGAGCCACCACGCCCGGCACTGTGGTATGTGGTATTGATGGCTGGTGGGCATGAGTCACCACACCCAGCATTGTATGTGGTTACTGGGATTGAACTCAGGACCTTACGCTTGCGAGGCAGGCACCGGAACCACTGAGCTAAATCTCCGGCCCCTTAAAGTTTCTTCTTAAAGTGCTTCCTCAGTGTATTAGGAAGCACATGGTTTATGGGCTGTGATTTGTGTTGCTAGAAATCTTTAGTGACCACTATTTCCACTATTTCAGTATCCTTTTTTCCTCTGTGTATAAAATTATGATATTCTAATCCTATTATTTCCTCATCAGTCTGAATACTTTTTTGAAGAAAACTTCTCTTTATCAAATGTTTTTACACTGTCCCTATAGGAAAGACAGTATAAGTTCTGCACCATTTCCTTTCATTTATAATTTTCTAATGAGTTGGTTTCTAGCATCCTTCAGTACTGACCAGTAAGACCTTTAGTGGATAATTAAGAATTCATAGATATAAAATATTTGATGGGTTTCAATTTATTTAAATTATTGTTCTTACTGATGTTCATATAATCCCATTTTTGGCTGGTAAGGCCTTTGAGAGACCCTGACCATGCCTGGTACTCATCTGTTCCTGCAGGACGAAACCCACCAGCCTCTTCCTGTGGGTCTCTCCTAGACTTGAGCTCAGCCACTTCTCCAGGGAGGTGCGGCTTCTGTTTGTGGGAGGTGTTGTTAAGAAACCAAAATCTAAGCCCTCAGAGTGCTCATGGCCAGTGGGGTTTCCTTACTGCTACATCTTTCCCATGGAGAGAGCTGGGAAATAGCAACTTTTTAAAAAGGTGAAGTACTAGCTTGCCATAGTGGCACACACCTGTAATCCCAGCACTTTGGGAGGCTGAGGCAGGAGAATGATAGGTTTTGCCCCACCTGGTTAATTTAGTCACTGAATGAGACCCTGTCTCCAAATAAAGATTTACAGAGTACTAGGGATATAGTTCAGTATGAAGGCCCTGGGTGCCATCCACAGTCTCCCCCCCATATAGAATACAAAATTTTTTTTTTTTTGAGACAGGGTCTCGCTTTGTAGTTCAGGCTGGCCCTGAGCTCACTATGGTGCCCAGGCAAGCTGCCGCGAACTCAGCAATCCTCCTGTCTCTGCCTCCCGAGTGCTGGGATGACAGGTTTGAGCCACCACGCCCGGCATTGTGGTATGTGGTATTGATTGCTGGTGGGCATGAGTCACCATGCCCAGCATTGTATGTGGTTACCGGGATTGAACTCAGGACCTTGTGCTTGTGAGGCAGGCGCTGGAACCACTGAGCTAAATCTCTGGCCCACAAAATACTTTTTGATCTATATAATTTTACCTCCAGCTTAAATTGAGTACTAGTATGTTGTACTACAGTGAATCAATCCATAAATAGTTCCTTTTTCCGAATCCCCCAGTCCTGTTCTCCATGACCCTACTCGCCCTCCTGCTCGCCCTACAGCACATGCCCCACGGCCTCGGGACAGCACCCACATTAAGGGTCAGCAGCACAAGGGCTGAGGCACTGCTATGTTGTTCTGTGTGTTGTCGGCGTGTGTCTTGGGGGCTCCTCTCACCGGACTGAGTCATAGTCACCGTGTTTCGAAGCCACATTCGATGTCTGCTTTCTGCTTCATTTCTCACCAACCTGACACAGGCTCATGTGCTTCGTTTTGTCTTTAGGTTATAGCGGTTACTTCTTAAGTGATTTGGGGTTATCTACACGGATGTGCTTAACTTGGACAAATCGTAAGTCTAAACTATAATCCAAGGTCATATTCAGAGATTCCAGCTTCAGTCCCGGTCCTGTCCATCTTACTGTTGATAATTTTGTTACAATATGTTTTCTCTGTCCATTTAGACATATAAACAGGCACTTGCATATTCTCATGCTTTATCACTTTTTCCACATGTAGTTACACACCATGTTTAAGATATGCAGGTAACAACGTTGGCTTTTACGTTTCACAGAATGCCCTACATGTCACACCATCAGGGTGTATAGAAGCCCTCATTGCCCTGTGTAGCTCTGTAGCTCTTTCTAGTGCAGCTAAACCTATATTTATTCAACCAGTGCCCTGTGCTGGATCTGCAAAGGGTCCTGGGCTTTTGGTGTCATACCCTGTGTCACAGTGATTAGCTTTACACATACATGTTTTCATATTTTCCCCAGTGTAGCTTTTGGATGAGTTTCCAAGGGTGAAATTGCTGAGTCCAAGGAAAAATGAATACACAATTTTGCTAAATACTTTGAAATTCCTCTCTATGGAACAATGTACATTTTGTGTTCTGATCTGCGAAGTATGACAAGGGCGAACATTCCGCCACAGCCCAAGCAGACACATTTTGTCAGAGTTTGAAAAACTCAACACATTTTCACGTTTAACAATTTGATCGCTATGCTTTCAAAAATGTCTGGAACATGTGACTTAACATTCCTTAACATTTTATGTTACTTCTAACATAAAAATGATGCACAACTTGAATAGGGAGTTGGTCATTGAAATGAACAAGCTAATTAAAGGGAAAGGACTTAGAACATAAATTTAAAGACTAACTCTGAGGAGGTGATGCATTTCTCCCTCCCTCCAGGACTTGTATATCGCCCAGCTGATTCTGAGATCAACCCTGTATTGGGTGGCCAGAGCCCGCACAGTCCCCTGCTTAGGGACCTGGGGTCCGGTCCTCCCCTTGGTGGCCCAGGTGCCACTCTCCTTGGGGATCTAGACTTGGGCCTCCAGTTCTCCACCTGTCTACATTTTTCTCATCCTGACCACCCTGACCTGGTGCCCCCCACTGCCCAGTCTCCTGCTGCCTTCCCTGGCCTGGGTCCTGCCTGGAGGGCTGTTGTGGTGCTCAGAGGTGAGGGGGTGTCTCTGTAGCGCTGATGGTCGTTTCCACCCCTGCAATCTGACTGCCCTTCACTTCCACCCTCACTGTTTTCACTCAGAACTATTTGCTCAGGTTTTTCCTTCATTCCTTTGCAGTATCGAGTGAAGGTTTTTAAATGAACTCACGTTCATCCTAGAATGTTTGGACAATAAATGAAAGTATAAAATTTCAGAAAGTCTATGAACACAACACCCGGATGTGGTGTCCTACGTCGTGCACGTTCACTTCTGAGTATTTTCTGTGCATTTAAGTATAACTGAGATAATGGTCCACATGCACAGTCCCTGCTTTCTATTTATTGCCCCTTCTAAAAACACATGGCTTTATTTATTAATGGTGCTGTTCTCTTTCATGATTTCTTAATTTTTTAATTCCTTATTATTTCCTTCCTCATATTTTTAATTAGAAATATTTTATCCCCTTTCTAACTGTTCCAGTTAAGTGTATAGTTGACTTATATTTATTGTTTTTATTTAAAATGAAATTTTAAGGATTTCTTTTTAACCCCCAAAGTAATAGATTTTTATTAAAGTCAGAAAACAGGTGGGACA
Organism: Thryonomys swinderianus; assembly: GCA_004025085.1. NCBI lineage: Eukaryota > Metazoa > Chordata > Mammalia > Rodentia > Thryonomyidae > Thryonomys > Thryonomys swinderianus. The sequence continues at coordinate 15,652 of PVIC010011263.1, forward strand.
AACCCAGGATAATTCTGCTCACTGAGAAAGAACTGGTGTCTCTCAGATGCTCTCTCTATTTGATTCTCTTTTCTTCCAAATGCTCCACGTCTGACTTCACCTACTGGATCTTATGGACCCTTCTCATGTCAATGTATGCTTCACGTCAACATCACTCTTAATGGCTACATAGTACCTGACTGCATAGATCAAATTCATGATTCTAGATGGCCTGTTCACAGGAACACCTTCTCCTTAGAAGTGTCTTCCATTGTGAATGTTTTGAAGATGCATTTTCTTGCATTTGGGGGGTGACAGAGATTCCATTTCTAGAACCCGAATCCCAGGATGGGAGCTCGATGCCCACAGCCAGTGTGCGTGGTCGTGGGCCCCTCCCACACCCCGACCCGAGGGCTGCTTACTTTGCCTTCTAGGTTCTCACCAAGGTGGATGTTGCCTCTAAGGGACTTGCTCTGCTTGCTAAGAAAATACGGGGTATTCTTTAGTTATTGGTAGTAATAACATTCATCCTGATTTGTGTAGCATATACATTCATGTTCTTTGCTTATGTGTTTGAGACATTTTTTGTACAGAAAGCCCATCAACAATGTGCAGGTACTTTAGTATCTTGTCTCCCCTTCTCTTACTATTGGTGTACTGGCGTCTCACACATTTGCATAAACCAATTTTTCTATCAGGTTTTCTCTTCTGGAGCCATCCTTTTGCTCTGCCATCCATTTTTTCAAAGAAAAGGTCTCATTTTGTAGTTCAGGCTGGTTCTGAGCTCACTATATAGCCCAGGCAAACCTTGAACTCAGCAATCTTCCTGCTTCTGCCTCCCAAATGCTGGGATTACAGGCATGAGCCACCACACCTGGCACTGTGGGGTGTGGTACTGATTGCTGGTGGGCGTGAATCACTATGCCCAGTATTGTTGTATGTGTTTATCAGGGATCGAACCAGGGATCTTGCGTTTGCTAGGCAGGTGCCGAAACCACTGTGTGAAATCCCCGGCCCTCCATTCTATTTTTGATGCAGTATTTAACCACAGTTGTAATGTTTCAGCTTAAGTTTAGTTCAGGGTTTTGCTTTATGAGTTTGTGAGTGTTGGCCGCCTTCAGCCTGCTGTGAGTATCCCATGTGCTCCCTGTGATTTTCAGGGAGAGACCTCGCGATGAAGGCCCGAGTCAGGGCCTCACAGACGACTGTGGTTTGTGGCTGGGTAGCATGTCTTCTGTATGGCAGGGTGGCCCTCAGTAGCCACATGGCAGCTGGGTCAGTGCCCCAGGTCCTTGGGCATGGTCGGGCTGGGGTTCTGTGAGCCCTGGCTTCTGCCCTTTCACCTTCAGCCCTTGAGAGTGCTCTCCTTATCACGAGTCCAGGTTTCCAGGGCAGGTCCAGTTTCCTACCCCATAGTCAGATCACCCAGTCACACCTCTGTCTAAATGGAGCTCCCACAATGATAACCCCAAGACAAGGATTTGAGAACAAATAACTGGTTTCAGGGTGATTACAGGGCCCGCAGCAGGGTATGACATGGAAAGGAAGCTCCTGGCAGGATGTCTAGGCCTGGTGTGGCCAGTCGGACCTACAGCTGCTGGGGACTCTGTCAGCTGGTTTTAATCCGCCCTCTCGTCCTCCATCATCAGAAGGCTCTTTTGGAATTTGTCCTGACTGTCCTTGCAGAGAAAGCCCGTGGCAAAGATGCAGGTACCTGCCACTGGGGGCCACAAGGTGGGGTGCATGAAGGCCGCCAGCTGTGGTGTGGAAACTCACCCTTCTGAGGACCCCTGACTATTGTGGTGCATGTCCCACAGCAGAGTCTCCAAAGTGAGCAAAGACAGGCACTTCCCTGGACACCCTTCCCTGTGCTGACCCCAAGCACGGCTCTGTACAACCCCACACGTTGTTCCGGGTTTTCCAGGTGAGGAAACACAGTGGACCCTTTCTACAGGATGTAGCACTTACCAGAAACCCAGGCTACACCGAAGAACTGGGGGTAGCACTGAGTTGTGGGATCACTCCTTTCTTATCTGCTATTGTCACTTCCTCAAACAGGAGGGCTGGGTACAGGGGTGCAGGGCCTGATGGCTGGGGCCTGAGTGCTGGCGTCTGGCCTCAGGTCTAACAAGCACCTTGACTGGGTGGGCTGCTCAGGGGAGCTGGGAAGAAGTGTCTCACTGGATGACTCACTCATGAGTCATCGAAGTGTTTATTCTCATTTTCAGAGTTTTCAAACTCACAAATGCTTTCCTCCCACAAGCAAATAATTGCCATTTTTACTCTAAGAGGCCGGCCAAGTCTATCATCATTTTAATCTCTTACCACATATTAATGGGATGCATGCAGCTCATTTGGCTGAAGAGGAGATGGAGTCTCAAAAAAAATCTGATCTTGAGTCTATTTCCTTTCGTGCTGCACCAGCAAATCCAAGATGAAATGAAGGGGGCAGCACTTGGGGCCACCCTGTAAGGACAAGTCAGCAAGCCAAGGGTGTTGAGGAAGGAATTTATACCTTGAATTAACTGGCTTCTCTTCAAATATTCGGGTGGGGCACTCGCAGCTCATATTTTAGTGACAGGGTGGGTGATAAATGAGATCATAAACTAAGGTCTGTTGTCGTCGCTTCGCAGCAGTTAAGTGGGATTAATTACGGGGCCTGGGCGAGGCACTCTCCAGGGATGAGGAGTTACAGGCTGTGGTCGTGGCTCTGGAGGGATCTTGCTCCTGCCCTGTCACTTGGCTCCTGCTCATGGGTCAGCAGGGTGGCCGGGGACTGTGGAATTAGGACTTCATTCCTGCTGCTGCGCTGGAGGCCAGGCCAGCCTGTGAAGAGAAGACGCCATTTCCGAAGGCCTTTCTTCCCTTTCCGTGCTGTGCCCCTGGACACCCCAGGCACAGAGTACTGGACTCTTGCTCACCTTGTAGCTGGGCACCATGGGGCTTTTGTATTGTGGGTGTAGAGGTAAAGTGGCATGTGGAGGTTTGGGAAGCTGAGGAAGAAAGATACTTGTGTCCACAGAACAGCCTCACTTGGGAGCTTCTGGTTAGAGATCAGAGCTGGGAGGCATCAGGGACCCAAGACTGGGCCTGTGGGTGTGGGGTTCTGCAAATGGTGTCGATGTTTCATTAGTAAATCATGGTCTTCCCTGGGTATTGTCAGTTGCACTGGCCACAATGACCACAGAGTGCTCACCATGTATGTGTGTGTGTCTGTGTGTGTGTTCATATATGGGAAGTGTGTGAGTGCCATACCGAGGCCCTTTGTTCTCTCTGGCTTGGCCATTATGCAGCTGATGATCAGGGATGGTCCACAGGGCTGTCCTGTCCTGAGGCCCCACTGGTCACCAGGTCAACAGTGACCCCTTCCTGCTCACAGCAGCGCAGGATGACAGCACTGGGGCCTCCACTGACTTCCAGCTCCAAGAGGGGCTGGTCTGGCTCATCGCTCTCAGAGAACCAAAGCTTTTCATTAGCATTGTCAGACCCCTTAGCTGTCTAATTTATATTTAAACATAGAAATTTCGTGGATTCACAAAACCTTATAGGAAATGGCCATTGCTAGACAATACTGCGGACAGATGTAAAATTTTAAACCACTCAGACATGTGCGACATTTTCCAACAAAGTAGAAGTTGGAGACAATTAACAGCTTTTACCTGCTACCACTGTCCCTTCACCACTTCTGCCCTGCGGCCACTGTCCCTCACACACCCCAATGGCTGGCCTTGCAGTCACTGGGCTTTGGAGTTCACAGGAGGCTGTGTCCAAGCACTTCAGGGAGCAATGAAGGCCTTTTGGTGAAACTGAAAGGGAAAAGGTACCGCCAACTCATTCCTGGAAGCTAGCATTACCTTGATTCCAAAATCAGACACAGATACAACCACACAAGAGAACTGTAAGACAGTCGTGTTGATAACGCAGATGCAAAGATCCTCAACAGGATACTGGCAAGCAAAGTGCAACAAATCATTGAAGAGATCACACGTCCTGGCCAAGTGAGCTTCATCCCAGGGATGCAAGGATGGTTCAACCCATGCAAATCATACAATCAATTGCACAACAGAAGTTAGGACAAAAATCACTATTGTTTGAAAGAGGTGAGAAAAGCCCTTTGACAAGAATCCAAATCTTGCTGTGATAAAACCCCGAAGAAAATAGCTATAGAAGGAATTTATGTCCATTTGATAAAAGCCACAGCCGAGTTCCTATATAATGGGCAAATCTGAAAACTTTCCCTCTAAAATCAGGGTGTCCATTTTCACCACCTTGTTCAAAATAGTACTCAAAATTTTAGCCAGAATAAGTCAGGAAAGGGAAAGAAATAAAAAGGATGGATATAGGAAAGGAAGAGTCAGATTATTGTCATTTGCAGAAGACATGATCTTTTCCTATGAAAGACCCACCCCCACATTCCAATCAAAAGTCTCCCAGAACTATTCACCAAATTCAGAAAGGCAGCGGGACACAAAATCAGCAACACTTCTATGCATCCATGCAGAATCCACTGAGAAAGAGGTTAAGAAAACAGTGTCACTCACAGCAGCTTCAAGAAAAATCAAATACTTGGGAATTAACAAAGGAAGCAAAAGACTTCTATGAAGAAGACTGCAAAATTCTAAAAAAAGAGAGGGAACAGGATTTCAGAAAACGGGAAGATGTCCCGTTTCTGGATGGGCGGAACTAATACAGTCAAAATAGCCATACTTTTAAAATTTGGGGCTTAATGCAACCTTAATCAAAGACCAACAGCTTTCCTCAAAGAACTGGAGAAAACAATACTAAAATTCACATGGAACAAGAAGAGACCCAGAATAACACAAGCAGTTCTGGGCAACAAGAGCAAAGCAGGGGGCATCACAATCCCAGATTTCAAGTTATAACACAAAGCTATTGTGATAGAAGGAGGCTAAGATGGGCTCAAAAAGATAGGTGGATCAATGGAGCAAAACAGATGGCTCAGAAACAACCCCAGGCACATTCAGCCATTGATCTTCGATAAAGGGAACAAAAACATAACATGGAGGAGAGATAAAAGATAAATAAATGGTTAATAAGTTATCTTAGAAAAACTGGCTGTCTCCATGAGAAAGATTGAATCTAGATCCATATCTCTCATCATAAACTAAGCTAAAATCAAAACAGGTCAAAGATCTAAATGTTAAAACATTACACTTCATGTGCTGAAAGATATGATAGGAAAAAGTTTGGAAAACAGGTATAGGGAAAGACTTTCTGATCAGAAACCCAACTGACAAGAAATAACATCAGGAATCAACAAATGGGATCATATCAAATAAAAAAAGTTTCTGCGTAGCAGAAGAAATAACAGTGAAGGGACATCCTACAGAATGAGAAAAAAGTTTTTGCCAGATATTTCTCATCTAGAGGACTAACATCTAGAACAAAGAACTCAAATTAGACACTCAAAATAAAAGACTCAGTCAAAAAATGGGCAGCTGAAATGAATAGACATTTCTTAGAAGAAAAAGTACAAATGGCTCATAAATACATGAGAAAATGTTCAACATTACTGATCATTATAGAAATGCAAATTAAAACAATGCTGAGATTCCACTGTACTCCAGAGATAATGGCCACTACCAGGAAGTCAAATACAGTAATAAATGCTGGGAGGGTGCCAGGACCAGGGAACCATTTAGCCCTGTTGGAGGGAAAGTGAACTAGAACAATCACTGTGGAAATCAGTATGGCAAGACCTCAAGAAGCCGAAACTAGAAATCCCATTTGACCCAGCTTTTTCCCTTTGAGTCTCTTCCCAACAGAGTTAAAGGCGTCATATTACAGTGATCCAAGCACACCCGTGTTTAAAGCAGAACAACTCGTAATAACTAGATCTTGGAAGCCTGTGTGCCCATCAGTAGAAGACAGAGAAAGCATGGCATTTACACACAGTGGAGCACTACCTTGCTAGAAAGAAAGATAAATGCGAATCAGTTGTAGCAAGATAGTGCACGTGTTAAGTGCAGGACACGTGTTAAGTAAAGTAAGTCAGGCACACAAGCTTAAATATTTATAGACTCTTATGTGAGAAACCCAAAGTATAAATAGACAGAAGAGCAAACTAAAAGACAGATAATGAGGAACAGAGAGGTAGATCTTTTGCAAAGGGGAAGGGATGGAGACGTGGAGGGAGGGGAGGCCAGGGGATGGAAGAATGGAAAGGAATGAAGACATATTACGTATATTTACCAGCTCCCCACAAGGAATGGATTATGTACTGAGAATGTGTACTAAAAAAATAGAAAAAAATTAATCTCAAAACAGAACTGGTTTATAATCTGAAAAATCAAGAAAAAATTTAAATACAATTAGAGATGAAAACTTAAAGCAACCAAGGTGAAAAGAGTGGCAAGAGCAGTGGATAGAGAGGGAGTCAGGGGAGAGCACAGAGGTCACTGCCACCTAAACTTCTGTTAAGGCCACATAGCAGCGGAGGCCAAGCCTGGGACATGCAAGGTGACAGGGGGCGAAGGGATTTTAACCGAGAGAAGGAGGGAAGACGGCGCTGGCCAACATCTGAGTAACTGGTGTCCTGAGGAGGAGCAGTCAAGGGGCGGGAAGGGCGTCCAGAGACAGCGGGGTGACTGAGGGGTCCGCAAGAGCAGCACCAGACCTGTGCTGGGCCATGCACCTCGGTGTTCACCAGTGCTGGGACAAAGGGATCCTTTTCTACTTGGGCCAAGATGCAGTGAATCCAGAAGGAAGGATCCCATCAGCCCTGGGCCTCCCTTGGCTCCTCCCAAATGTCGCACTGCTGAACTCCGACTTGGCCCAATGGAATCATGTGCAGCCAGGTGTGTGGAAGAGGTGTGCGGTGGCTGGGAGGCCATATGCTGATGCAAGACGGACTCATCTTGGTGAGATGGGACACACACACACACACACACACACACACACACACATGGACAGACATGGGGTCAAAAGGCGAACCTCGTTTATGGTCTTTACCAAGACAACTTAAAATTTATAGGAGCAGATGTGCATCCAGGAGGTGGCTGGTTACAAAACAGAAACCCAGAGTCCATGGCTTTTCTAGATGTTCTGTTTATCAGCAAAGCTCAGTTTATTCTGTGACTCTGATGCCTATACCCACATCTATGTGTGTGCGCACAGTATCTAACACATGCATACATACATACATTTAGTAATTTTTCTGAAATGGGACTATTCTCATGGCCAGAGGTACATTAGATACTGAACTTTTTGTCTTCTGGGAAGTTGGCATCAGCTTGTTGATGTGCTTTTAAGCTGTACTGTCACTGAAGACACATTTCCTTTGGAAAAGCAACAGGCTCCTCCATGCAGAGCCCTCCAGGGACCACAGTGCCTGAGGACATGGGGAAACTCTGGCGAGGCCGGGGATGGGACAGCCAGGCCTTGGGCAGCGGACGTGGCAGTGAGCTGGTTCTCCCGGGGGAGGCATCGCACACCATTTGGAGCAGTTCCAACTCGTGCTCCCAAAGCCTGACTTAGTTTTGTTTTGTTTTTTTAGTGAGAGAGTGAGGATTAAACCCAGGACCTCTGCACTGAGCTATATCCCTAGCCCTTTTCCTTTATTTAATTTTTTTTTTTTTTGAGACAGGATCTTGCTTTGTAGTTCAGGCTGGCCCTGGGCTCAGTACGTAGCCCAGGCAAGCCTCGAACTCAGCAGTTCTCCTGCCTCTGCCTCCCAAGTGCTGGGATGACAGGTGCGACCCACCACATCTGGCCTCCTTTTCTATTTTTCCGTCTGAGATGGGATCTTTTCATTGGCTAAGCTGCCCAATCTTGAATTGTCCATCCTCCTGCCTCAGCCTCTGGGAGTGCAGGGATTACCAAAAACCTATTTTTGATGTTAAATTCACTTGGAAGAATGTGCTAGAATAATCAAGACTGAACGATAACCATGTGAGGTCCCTCTGAATACCAAGTATCAGGACATCTCAAGATGGCAGTAACAGAAAGAGCACATGTGAATGGAAATGGGGTAATAGCAAAGAATACATTGCTAAGAAATGACTCAAGATACTGAAGCATTTATTACATGAAAAGAGATAATTAAATCCGTGTGGAAAAGATGGATTGTGCAATAAATGTTACTGGCATAGGTGGTTACAGTTCCTGAAAAAAAAAAAAAAAACTAGACTTGGACTCTTACCTCACAGTGAAATAAATTCCAGATGATTTAAGGAGATAAGTATAACATAAATGAAATGGTAAAAGAATTGGAGGGACATATTGGTGAATATTTTTACACTCCAGGGGTGTAAAAGGCATTTCTAAGCCTAACACCTAAGTTGGAAAGCAGAATGGAAAGTTCGTTTCAGTCCACACAGAAATGTGAAACTTCTGTGTGTGTCACAGCCGCAGCACTAGTGAGACCGTCAGCCTCAGGTCGCCAACAGGAGGCGTTGGAGGCCGGTCTGTGTAATCCTCCACCCGGCAGGGGCGGCTCTGCCTCATGGAGCCTGACACGCGTCACAGGCGCAGCAGCGTTTGCCAGGGATGCCCACGTGGCAGACTCTATAGCACATGTTCAAATCCACTGGTCGTGGAGCCAGGTGTGGTGGAGCACATCTGGGCACTCTGGCAGGCTGAGGCAGGAGGATCACAATTTCAAGCTACACCTGCACAACTGAAGGACTTAGAGCATTTGTCAGAATGTAGCTCAGTGGGGAGGCCCTGGGTTCAATCCTTGGTAATGGGAAAAAAATTCATTGATTGCAGGATTGGACACTGACACCAATAGTAGTGGTTCCTGGATATGTGGATGGACTGTTACCCACCCGCTGCGGGCCCTGGTAGGCAGGGCCCCTACAAGTTGCCTGCCTCTGGATCAGTGTCTGCTGTGTGGTGGCTAGGGTGATGGAGTGTCTTTTGTATTCTTGCTATGCTGATTCCAAGGTGCCATCCGGAGCCGGGCCTCACCGCACGTGGCTCTGTGTCAGTGGGGCGAGGCCACAGCAGCATGCCACAGAGGGCTGTTGGTGAGGCTGAAGCACTGAAAGGTTCGCCATCCCAGGGCCATGGGAAGCTGGAAGCTCAGTGCCTCCTGCTAAGCCTCCAGCCCTCCACTGGACTTGAAGCATGGAAGGCAGCCGACGGGGCGAGGGCAGGGGGCTTCCTTGTGTGTCCCTGGGGCCTGGCGTCTCAGCTCTGCAGTTGAGGGAAAGAAAAGAAGCAGAAGTGTAAGAGTGGAGGAAGAGGCAGCCGGCCAGCTGTCCTGCAGATCCATGCGAGGTGCTTGGGGTGGAGCCTTAGTCACAGTCCAGGGGCCCAGCCACATGCCGTCCTCAGCCAGGGTCCTCGTCCCCAGCCCCAGCCCCAGCCCCAGTTGTTCCTATCTGCCTGCTGCCAGCACCTGCTTCTCTTTCGCAGGCCAAGGCTGCAGCTCTGCCTCACCACGCTGCTGCCCCTGGTGGGCAGCATCTGCCTCACCCACCCAAGCCCTTGGGGACCCTGAGGCTGGTCTGTGACCAGCCCAGCATCAGCACTCTTGCCCTGGGTCCCTTCCTGGCCACTCCCCACCCGGCGTGGGCTATGACCTCTTAGCCAGTGTCTCTGGGAAGAGGGCTCCCCAGATTCTTTCGGGGACCACACACATGGTACACACCTGTAATCCCAGCACTGGGAAGGCTGAGGCAGGAGGATCACCTCAAGTTCAAAGCTAGCTTGTGGTCTATAATGACTTCAAGGCCAGCTTCAAGTGCACAGTGAGACCCACGCTTAAAGGGGAGGGGAGTGTTGGAGATTTAGCTTAGTGATTCCAGCACCTGCCTAGCATGAGCAAGGTCCCTGGTTCGATCCCTGGTAACCACATACAGAAATACCAGGCATGGTGACTCATGCCCACCAGCAATTAGTAGCACATATCACAGTGCCAAGTGTGGTAGCTCACGCCTGTAATCCCAGCACTTGGGAGGCAGAGGCAGGAGGATTGCTGAGTTCAAGGCTTGCCTGGGGTACTTATTGAGCTCAGAGACAGCCTGAACTACAAAGTGAGACCTTGTCTCAAAAAATAAAAAATAAGAAAGGAAGGAAGGAAGGAAGGAAGGAAGGAAGGAAGGAAGGAAGGAAGGAAGGAAGGGGGGGGCAACCTGAAGACGCACTGTTTAGGGGCCTCCCAGGAAGAGACACGTGGACCCTGTACATGTTGTGTCTCTGTCTTCAGCTGTCCCTTGTGCTCCCAGCGGGGTGATCTGTGTGATGATGATGCTAGTTATGTGGGCAGGTGCCACCTTGTGCCATTCTGGCCAGGTGTACAGGCCCTGCTCCCTCCTACTCTGTGCCCAGCCATCTCTACAGGGCTGGATTTCTCTGCTGGGCTCTTATAGCAGTCAGCGAGCACACAGCAGACCATGATGTGCTGAGGCTGTGGTGTGAAGTTGCACCTGGAGAGACACAGCGTCCGCAAAAGGGAGGACACAGCCCACATCTGTCAGGTGCTGATCTCCCACAGGACTAAGTTCCTGCTCTCCTAGTCAGATCACCCTTCCATACTCTGGTTCCCAAAAGATAGGAATCAGAGGAGGCTGGGGCTGTCCGTGAACCCCATGTTCCTGGGAAGGATCCCTTTCCTGCTTGGTGGCTGCCTGTCTGGCTTTGGAGAGAGCAGGGCCATGTGGAAAGCTGTTCTAGTCCCTCTCTACTCTTCCAGAGCCTGGAGATGGGGTCCCTGTCCCTATGGGCTCTGCTCCATTTCCCTCTGTCCACAAGAGGCCCAAAGAGAAGACAAGATGAGAGGCAGCAGGGCCTCCCAGATCCGCACTGCCTGGACCCACGTGTCTCCCAGTTGCTGACCACCAGCTTCCCACACGCAGGGCATGGCTCTAGACCAGTCACTTGGATGGAAAACTCAGCAGCCCCACAGCCCATGGCGAACAGCAGCCTCCATCTGCCAGTCTGGTCTTGGCTCTGCCCTGCCCACCTCTCTGGGAACCTTGAGGCCTGCCAAGCTGGGGGATGAGAGTCGTCAGCCAGACCCCACCTGGCACTCAGAGCTGGCAGGGAAGAACCCAGTGAAGAAAGAGGGTGGCACAAGGAGTCATGGTGTGAAGTTGAGTATCCAGGTCCCTCTGCGATGATCTTGGGTGGAGTCTGGGTGGGGAGAGGCCTCCGTGCTGTCCGGGAGCAGCGTGGAGGTGTGGCTGAATGGTGCCTTAGCAGACCACACCCCATCACGTCACAAGCACTGGAGAGAGATAACCGTCTCACACAGAAGGGGTCTTTGGCTCCAGTCCATGGCCGGCGGCCTCTTGCTGACTACCCACGGGAGGCCGCAGCTCATGGCAGAGCACGGAGTGAGGCAGTAATGTGCACAGCATGGCTAGAGAGCGAGGAGAAGGACCAGGACGGTCCAGGGCCTGCTGGCCCCCAGGGGAGACCTTGATCACCTGCAGACATCCTAGGAGGCCTCATCCTGTGGCTCCCAGACCCCAATAATGTCATGAGGGGGGGTCAGGCCTTTAACCCATGGGCCAGCTGTGACCAGGTAGAGTGTTGCCTGGTCTAGGGAGTGAGCTTTGGGCACTGCCTACATCGGAGCACCAGGCAGCACCAGAGATTCAGCTCTGCACAGGGAGTGTAAGTTCCTTCTGGGCCTCCAGGAGACCCTGTGCTGCTGTCCCTGGGGTTTGACCTTGGCCATTGCACAGCAACCGTCAGGCCCAGCAGAAACATGTGTGGGGTGGGCAGTGCCCAGGTGACAGCCCAGGCACTTGCTGGTCCCAATACCACACTCCCTGCCGAAGGGGTCGATGGTCTGAGGCCACTACCACCTGCCCAGATGCATAGCATCAACTTAAGATCTATGCATCCAGGCAGAAGACGGATGTCAGGCAATATGAGGAATTTTAAAACTAAGCTTGCTTTTGCACAGAGTTTAAAGTCATAGAAAAAGCACATGGTTAGCAGGGGGAGCTCATGCGCTCCATGGTGGGGTTCCTATGTCCTTCCACCCCTCTTTAGTAAAGGTGACCCCTGGACTGGGTCCCTTGGGGACATCCTGCCTTCCTCAGTCCTGTGGTCCCTGGGCTGGCAGAGCCCAGCTTGACCTGAACAAGCACAAAGGACATAGGAAGAGGGAGAGACACAGGCACAGGCCATCTAGCTCAGTGGCCACTGTCTGGAGCCATGAACCTGCAGGGGCGGGGGAGGAGGAGCAAGAAGACAGAGCAATGGAGAGACAGACAAGGACAGAAGGGACAGACGGCAGTGTGGAAGGTGACTGCAGCTCCAGCGCAGATCCCCTGGGGAGCGTGTGGCCCGAGGCTCCCTCCCTGCTCTTCCTGACCTTGTGTGGAATCCTACACGTGGCCTCCTGCTTCTGTGGTGGTGTTGGTGATGCCACCCAGAGCCGCAGCCTGTCTTTCCTGGGAGGAGGAGGAGGAGGAGGAGGAAGAGGAGGAAAAAGGGGAGGAGGAAGCGGAAGGGGATGAGGAAGCGGAAGGGGAAGGGGTCTTATGTGAAGTCTCTGTCCCAGGGCCCCCACCCTGCGCACTGTGCCACCACCCAGCCGCTTGGCCTCCGCTCCAGGCCCTGACCCTTGCACCTCTTCTTCACATGTGACCGTCATGCAGTCCCGATACCTTAGTAACCATCTTGCCCCCCCCCCACCCCGGCGCTTCTCTTGGGTTTCCTGCCATTCCAGGCAAATGGTTATGGAGTTGGTCTGGGGTTGAGATAGCGGCATCTGCTTCCGGGGCAGAGCGAGACCTCAAGTGCTGGCAGCCACTCTGCCTCACCTGCTGCTCTCTCCTTCCGGAGCCTCTCACAGGCAGTTAGGTGTATTGATTGGCAGTTAATCCTTATTTCATAAGATCTCCTGGTTAATAAAATATAGGTAACAGTGAACAGGGAAACAGATCTTTCACAAATGGGAAGGGGACCGAGAGACAGAGAGGAGGGGGATAAAAACAGGAAGGCATGCCTGTCCCTGGCTGACTCCTGGCAGAGTGCTGCTCTGCACTTCAAACATGGACTAATCAAAGTAAACATTGACACAGAATGAACGGCCTGCAGTCATGTGCTCATCCAGACCACTGATTAACCCTTCCGTCAGGTGTTCAGATGGCCAGGCGAAGCCCATGTGGACCTGCACTGGGGGTGGCCTCGTCCTTTCAGGCCTGGAGGTCTGGGTCAGAGTTGTGGCAGGGAGAGAGCCCGGAGCTGCCCCTCAGCTTCTTTGGCCTCGCTGAGCTGGTCAAGTTTTGAAGCCTCATCCAGGGTCTGCATGAAGTCAGACCACTTGTGCTGGCTGGAGGTCACGCATTCTGGCGACAGAAGTATTTATATTCAAATGTTGGCCCATTAGGCACCCTGACTGGAAGGGAGACCAGCTGCTTTTGGACACAACTGTGCTTTCTCTATATCGGCTGGAACCCAGAGACAGCACATCTTCACCCCCTCTTGCAGGAGCCCCAGCCCGGCACTTGTCAGCTGCCTCTGGTGGCCCACACCACAGACCCTGGCCAGATGGCAGCACAATGCACCTATCAGCACTGGTGCTCCTGGCACTTCCGGCTTTTGGAGCCCGTCCTGTGAGGCTGGCTGTGTGGAGGCCACGGGAGCAGAGCTGGTGACTCTGTATGCCCTCTGACGGCCACCCGTCTTGGACACACATTCTCACGTGGTGTGCGGTGGTGTCGGGACTCTGTGCTTTTGGAGGGTAACTGTTTGGGATGCTGTAAGCTGGTTTCCTTTAGGTGTTCTGTGAGCCACCAAAAACAGAAGGGAGGGAGCATATTCTTCACCTGAACATTCAGTCTCCAATTTTCAAGGTGATTTATTAAAAACTGGACAAGTCTCTTAATAGGTGCATTTGAAATAAATTAAAAATCTCAATCCAAGACTCTTTCCATTGCAGACAAAAGTATATATTGGCTTGGGGTCATTCAACAGGTTCTCCAGGAGAAGCAGCCTCCCGATCCCCTGTGGACTCCGGTGTGGGGGTGGCCACCCTGGGACTCCTGAGACTGTGGCCAAGAGGAATGGGGAGATGGTGCCGTCAGCTCCACCTGAGGTGCCAAGGGCAGAGGTGCTGCTCCTGCCTGGCCCTGCAGTTGTTGTCAGCGGAAGTGCTTCTGCTGCTTCTTGTCCAGCTCCCTGGAATACACTGCCCACTTGGTCTTGGTGACCTCTGCTGTCCTTCCCAACATCGGCTCCCACTGTGACCTGAGAGACCCTCTGGTGCTGGGCCACTGTCGCAAGGAGTCTGTGCACAGGGCGGGTCAGGAGGGTGGTGGGAGCCCGCCCTGGGTCCCAGCGTGCAGAGTGTGGCTCTGCCTCTTGTGAATATACAGCACATCGTGCATAGAAACCTACTGAAGACGCAGCGGGAGAACCTGAGACTTCTCCACGCTTGTGGAGGTCACCTCTGCCCAGCACCTGCTGCCTTCCTTGGACCTCTGGCTGAGTCGTGGAGCAAGCTGCCGGACTCTCCCTGTGCCTGCTCCTGCGGGTGTGTGTTGGGCCCCCAGCTGGGTGGGCCAAGCTCTGTGACTAGAGGTGCAGACCTGAGGCAGGGCTGGCCTGGCCTGGGGAAGCTCTGAAGGGGCACCTTCCGGGAACCCTGCTGCAGGCCCAATCACATTGGTGTGGCCTCTGCTCAATGGGGATGGAAGTTGTGCCCTGGCCACATCCAGTCCCAGAGGCTATCCGGCACTCTCCACACCTTCTGGCATCCTTCCCACTGTGGTCTGTCCCACCATCGGGTGCCACAGAGGTGCCATTTGCCTCCCAGATGACCCCAGGTGCCCTGCATCCCAGGCCCCTTGGCTTCAAATATGGCTCCTGGCACTTTCTGGCAGGTGTGTGCTAGAGGAGGGAGATTTACAGATGTGACAGATGTGTCCTGATAAACACACAGTGGGTAGGAAATACTGCCTAGCTGCATTGAATCCCCGTCACCTACTGACCATCCTTGCTCAGCCTGGCCCCTTTGTGTGCCCGAGTGACATCAGCCTGTCGCCGGGCAGCGCCACTACGTGCCAAGGCCGAGCCGCTTGAGTCACACTGAAAATGCTGGGGGGAAAAGCTACTGTCCAGTTCCTCTCGTGACCTGGGGCACCTGGCATCCACAGGGGATCACTGTGTGTGTCCCCAGCCCAGAGCGGAGTTCTGAATCCTAACTCGGACTGCATGGTCAGTGGCCACCTGTGCGTGTTTCTGTGGCTCCGGGTATCTGCTGCCCTGCTCGGCTGGCTGAGGGAAGAGGAATGGGGTGCTGTGGGCCCCTCAGCCTGGGGGCCTCATTCCGCGGTCAGGGTGGGGAGCCGGGCACTCTGGGCCCTTTTGCAGGTGAAATTTCCCAGAATCTACTGCACCTCTCAAGCCGTGTGCGATCCTCGCCACGCTGCTGGCACAGGGAGTGGGACAGGAAAAGCACGGGGCTGTGTCTATCCCGTCGTAATCCAGCCTGGCCTCAGAGGTGTGGTGACTGGGCACAGTGGATCGGGGACCCAGAAGCAGAGCGTGGGGAGCACGGCAGTGTTGCTAAGGGTGATGGGCTCACCAGTCCACGCATAAGGGAGGAGGAGTCTGAGATCTGATGTGGAGCTGGGTCCCCAGGAACATCTGGGCCACCAGGAAGGACAGGGGACTGGAAACTGGGGGAGGCTGGGGAAGCCTGCGAGGACCTCCTCTGCATTTGTGTTTGCAAAATCTGGCTTCAATTGGATCCTGTTTCTGTAAAAAAAAAAAAATAAAAGAAATTCATAATAATGTTAACAACAAAAAAGTCTTCTAGTGGGTCTGCGTAAAAAACATCTTGGAGAGAAGAAAGCAGAAAGCTTGCAGCAAGGCAGCGGCCGGGCGAACACACATGGAGGGGAAGACAGACCCGGTGGCTGGGCCCTCTACAGGTGGACAGCATCCTGGCTGGGAGCTTCCCGGCTGAGCCCACACTGTCCACACGTCCTGCCAGGAGACCCTTTCTGTCCCTCCCTCGCCCACTGCTTTCGCATTCTGAAGGGAGCCCTGGCCCCTGGGCCGCCCCACTCCACTGGGGGCACAGGCTGCACCCAAGCTTGGATCACACTGTGTGGCCTTCATTCTGCCGCCCCCCATCCCACTCCTGACCCCCCACACTCCTCCCAGAGTGTTCTTTCAAAGAAACCAACAGAAGTGTGGTACTGAGCTGCCCGGGGGATGTCACACGGCCATCCTGGCCTGCCAGGCCCTCTGATCTGGCTTGAAACTATCTGTGTGAGTTGATGTCCTTCCCCCAAACAGCTGAGGGGATGGACCCAGGGGAGGGCTCCGCCCTGGAGCACTGGGTGTCCCCACTGCCCCGTGGGCACAGTAGACACTCCGGAAAAAGGTGGGCGGTCAGTTCCATGTCAGAGTTGACTGCTCCCAGGCCAGATATTGGGGGTGACTTTTTGCCCAGTCCTCGTGCCCAGTGGGGTGGCTCGATCTTCAGGGATCCTGGTGGGGTTGGTGGCCCCCGTCGTGCCTGAGTCTTCCCTGACCCTGTTGCCCAGCCCTGGGGAGGGCATGCAGGATTCTGGGCAGATGGACAGGACTCTCCCTGGGTGGCACTGCCTGGGTGCTATGGGCAAACAGAGGCCACATGACCTGCAGATGGCCAGATGTCCAGGTGGATGGCTTCATGGTGGGGGAGGGTTACAAGGTATGAAGAAACGAGGTGGTGTGTGCTTCAATTTAAAAAACTATTCCTCCCCTCTAAACACATGTATCCCATCATTCTTGCCACTTTCTGTAGCAGTTTGGGAAGAACTCTTTCCTGAGTGTTTTTAGTTGACCTTTTGGGTTATTTTGACTCTGAGGAAGAGCCAGAGGTGGCACGGTGTTGGATCTGGTGAATAAAATGGATGAGGACACAGAGTCATGTTCTCATGAGCTACCTTTCCACTGCACGGACTCAGTAGCAGCATTCACATAGACTAGAATTTATAGACAGGAGAGAGGATTCGGAACTGCTTTAGCAAGTGGCAAGGGCAGTGAGATAGGTGTGCTCAAAGTAGAAGGATTCTGAGCAGAGTAAATGGTAGTGTGTCTTTTACTGTAACACATTTTCTAAAATGTCAGCGTTCGCTGCAGGGTTTGATCACCACTTGTATGGGGTATGACCTTAGAGGGTCCTGCTATGTTTCCTGGGAATCCAGCTGGTCCTGCCCCCCTGTGGCAGGGAACCGAATGTGCACATCCCAGGCCGAGGGCTGGGTTCCCTCCCTTTGGTCTCACTATGGCCTCCAGCAACAGGATGGCATCCAGCCTGGCACCTGCAGACCTGCACAGGCTTGGGCACAGTCACTGGCACCCCTGGCACAGCAGTTTTGTGGTGAACAGATGTTGCAGATTCTGTGGAGTAAGACAAGGACCACGCTCTGTCTTTGGGTGTTGGACAGCAGTGTGGACCCTTCCCTCTGCCCCTGTCCCTCAGCATGACTGAGGTCCACTGCCTTGGCTGGGAGGAGCTGCTTTTGAGTCCACTTCCTGCCCCTGAATGGTGATGGCTATGGCCTGCTTGCCACAGGGGCAGGTGGGTTTCTGACAGTTGTCGAGTGTGTCCAGCTGTTACATACAGTGTGTGAGGTGGGAAGGGGTTGTATGTAGGCAGGACCCCGTGTTACCCCACCCTGACTGGTGAGTGTCCCAGGTCTGAAGGCACCAGTGTCCACCCGGACAATGGCCTGGGTGGGTGCTCAGCTCTGCTGTCTCACTTGGGCTGTGCCTTCCAGCCTCTCATTCCCTGGCCCTGTTACCCACTTTGCCATCGGCCTCCTTCTGGACACCAGTCCCAGCAGTGGTCTGGCCCCAACGCTTCCTCCCTGTTGCTCTGACAAGTGGCCGGTGCCCAGCACCTTCCATAGAGCACAGTCTCTTAAAGTCTTGCTGGCTTCCTTGGTGCTAGGGAGACCCTCTCTGGTTCCCTGTCTCGCTAGACCTTTTGATCTCTCCTTCCACCCTCTCCTCTGTCCTTCCAGGTTTCTCCCGTAGTTAGAGCACCACTGATCTCTCTAAGCTTTGGAAGGCAACACGGTGGCTTGTTAGCATGACCTGGGCCCAGGGGAACACTTGTCTATGATGAACCCTCCCTCGGCCACCTGTGTCCCTAGCACCAGCCCAGTCCCTTGGGACCCAGCCCCGGTTTCCCTGGCTGGCCCTGCTGGGGTGGTGGCTCCAAGTCGGCTCCTTGAAGCTCTTACCTCGCCCATCCTTCTCTTTAGAGACTCAGCTTAGTCCTGGGAGCTCCTGCAGGGACAGCCCAGTGTGGGGACAGAGCTACAATGTGCCATGGATCTGCACTGATGTTCCCAATTTAAAATCAGGTGCAGAGGATTCTTGATCCTGTTGGTCTCTCATCTGTCTCTTCTTTTGGGAAAAATCTTAATTCCTACCAATGCTGCACCTTTGAGTTGTCTCCCAATGCCAGTGCACAGCCAGGGATTCTGAAGAACCATGCTCAGACTAAGTAGACTTTAAAAATCTGGGCAATTCTTTTCATCCTTATCATGCAACTCCAAACAGTGGCTCTTTCTATTTCTTTCCAAATCCTCTAAAATTTTTTTCTCATATAGGTTTTTCACATTTTGTTACATTTTCCCAAAGTAAGCTATCATTATTGTTGTTATTGCTATTTTTTACATTATGTTTCCTGATCATCGTGTAGACTCGCCAAATATATTAATTTTGCCTGACACAATAGAGACTCCTATCAGTTGTGTTTGATTTATTGCTGATTCTCTTGAGTTTTCGAGGCTTGGACTCTAACATCTGCAGAGAGGGTCGCTTCAGGTCTTTGCTGACACACAAGCTTCTAGATACTTCCTTGGAATCCCAGTGTAGCTGGAATCCTCAGTTCTCAATCTTGTCTGGGAGTGGGAGGTCATTTCTGCCATCTTTGGTTCCAGGGACATTTCACCTAGTGTTCATCTAGTAAGTAGATTGCTGCTTTTGGAGGATGAGAAGATAAACACATATTTCATCCCATAGAAATTATTTGAAAGTCATTTTTTCATTTTCATTATATTTCCTGCGTACAGTGCTCTGTTTGAATGCTCAGTTTCTAGGAAAGCTGGGATGGCTTGGACAAATGTCTTCCAGGTGTCCACGTGTTAAAGCCAAGGTCACAATGGTGGTGCCACTGGAAAATGGCGGGACCTTTGGGGAGGGGGTGGGAGATGCTTAAGTCCCTGAGTGCGTGTCCTTGCTGGGGGCTGTGGGACCTTTAGCTTCTCCTCTTGCATCTCGCTCTACCACACACCTCAGGCTTTGCATCCGGCAGACCTCCTGGTCCAGCCTGGGACCCTCCAGAGCTGTGAGCTCACTAAACTTCCTCCCCTAAGTCATGATTGCAGGGGTTTCCCAGTAGGGAGGGAATGCTGATCAAAACAGTGGTTAATTTTGATTGATTGTGTGTTCCTGGATATTAGAATTTTGAGTTTTCATATTTGCATAGGTTTTACAAAGTAGTTTAGTTTTTTTAAAAAGGTTCTTTTACTTGAGTGGTTTTTTCACCCTTGTCATTTCTTATTTCGTGTGATTTTGTTTTCTTCCTTTTTCATGATTAGGTTAGCTCGTGGTTTGCTTTCTTTTTTGTTAAACAAGTGGCATTTTAATTTATTAGTTCCATTGTTTTTTATTTTTCCAACTAATAATTTTGGCTTTTATCTTTATTATTTCCTTCTTTCTGCTTTCTTTTAGATTACTTTGTTTTTCTGGCTAACTGGATAGAATATTTAATCTACTTTGTTGTTTTTAGTGATTTATGCATTAAACCATAAACTGATTACAGCTTTAATTTTTAATCTTATTAATTTCACAGTAGTTTTCCGATTATCACAATTTTATGAAATTTTGCAATTTAGGCTTATTTTTGCCCCTTGACCCTAGAGTTTATAATTGACAAGCTTTTCTAATTGTTTGGTAGAAGAGCCTTTTGTTATTAAATTTGAATTTCATTTCATAGTGAACAGAAAATATTGTTTGCATTAATTCTTTCTGGGCTTTACTGAGTTTTGCTTGGTCACTTTTCTACAAAGTCACTTTTCTACACATGTTCTGTTCTGGGACTGGGTCTCTGTGCATGGACAGGGCTTCTGTTTCTTCACTGATTCGCCATTCCCCTGACCCGTCTCAAGCTGGGCACAGCCTGCACTGAGTACCAGCATTTCCCGTACTCGCTGGCCTCCCTCTTGTTTCTGGGGCATCATTTGGAGCCTAGACACTGAAGTCATTGTCTTCTTTCCACACTGTATCAGTTAGCATTGGAAGTGGTCTTTTGCCTTTTGTTTTATGCTATTTTTAAAACCTGAATTCTATTTTACCATATATAGAGGGCACAGCCTGTGCTTTCTTTCTGGTTGCATATTTCCTTTCAGTTTTAGTTTTTCTCAGTCTCTTTTTGCATGTCTCTTATACAGCATAGAACTGGACTGTGCTTGGTGAATTATTCTTAAAATATTTTCCTTCTGGTTAGTGAACGAAACTCTTTTAACCTATTTCTGTGACCAAAATGTTTGACTCCAACTCTGTCATACTATTTAATATATATTTACCATGTACAGGTTTTTTTTTTTTGTATTTACTTAAGCTTTCTTACCATATAGCCTGTTATTTTTGTTGTTGTTTTTTTTCTTTTTGTGCTTTTGTAAAATGGTATCTAAGAAGGACTGGATTTTCATATTACAGTGGATACTTAATATTTATTCTATTTATATTAAAACTTTAAATACCTCCCTGCATCCTCAGTCCTCCCCCTTTTATTTATTTAGCTACTATATGGTTTGTTGCTATCAAATGCATCTTTTGACTTCTATTGGCACCTCTTTTTATCTGTAAGTCAATTCATGACTTTACATATTTTTCTCATTGTTCTTTCACGTTTTCTACCTTGTCAAAGGGCTCTACTGTTTTGTACTATTTGGTCTTATTCCCACAGCTTTTTGTTATTCTGTTAAACTTATGAGGCATCCATAAATCTGGAAATGGAGACGTACTTTGATTTTTGCTGATGAAACATCCTTGAAATCATTTGTCTATGTTTTACAACTTAGGGGAAATCTGTGTGTAATTAAACACATTCTGTACTTGCTAAAGTCCTAACACCTTGTTTTTCCCTTTTTTCTCCAGGTTACCCAGATTTCTTCAACATGGTTTTTATGCTCTTTTATTTACTTGTGTTTTCATTTCTCTATGTTTCTGTCTGATATTTTTCCTGCTCCTTAAGCTGTGTCATTCTCTCTTTAACCACTCCTACTTCACTTTTAAATTCATCTTTATATCCTTGTGTTGATTATATTTCAATGCCCTTTTGAAAGACCTTCAAGTTTTTTGCCAACATTTCTGACCTTGCATTTTATCCATTTAAATATATCAGGGATAATTATTTTAAAGTTTACCTGGCAATTCTATTATCTGAATCCCCTTTGGGTTCACTTCTGTCTGTTGTTTTTTTTGGTTTCTTTCTTGCTCTCTTTCTTTTGTCTTCTTGCAAGCCTGGTTATTTGTTAGATGATTACAGGTGGGGTGCGTGAAAAATTGAGAGCGTAAGTGAGGTCGAGGATGTTGTTCCCAGACAGGATCTACACTTGATTCCAGAGGGTGGCTAGAGGCATTTGCTGTCCCTGAGTCCCACGATTCTGCCAGGATTTGAAATGGAACTGGGCGCAAGAATGACCTCATTCTGGCTCATCCGTGTTCTGCAACCCTCAGATTTCCCAGGAACCCCCTGTGATGGGCTCCCTTCCCTGCTTATCCCTGGGAATCTGGGCCTGCTCAACTTTCTACCCTTTCTTCTGGAATGGACACAGGACCCTGGAGAAATTCTGGGCTCTCTGCATTCCTTTCTTTTCCTGGCTCTGTGCCTTACAATGTTTCTTTGCTTTCCTAGCTGCCACCAGGCAGCTTTCTTCTGTCCAGGCTTTCTACTTTTTCTTAGCTGAAGCACTGGCAGGAATTACCCATTTTCCTCATTCCTAGAGGTGAAACTTCTGGGTCATTTTCATGCTATTTGGCATTTTCCATTTTTTTCTAGAGTAAATACATTTGCTTCATGATTATTCTGAATTTACATGCTGAAGAGAAGCAGAGAGAGGCAGAGCAGTCAGTAGCAGGGGATGCTAGTGAGAACCCCTGTTCCTTGTACACTGTATTTCATCAAACAAATGCAGTGTGAGTCTCTGGGGAGCCTCTAGTTCCCTGTGTTCTGCGGGTCTCTGTCTGTTGGTGCCGCGAGAGGAAACGCAGCTACGCGGCGGGAGAAACACCCAAGAATGCGTGCTGGCTGCTCTGCGAGCCAGATGTCTGTGCTGCTGTCGGCGCTCAGCGCTCGCACCGGAGCCTCTCGGCCTTCGGAAAGTGAGCCCGAAGCTGGCACACAGGGACGGCGTGCTGTGGCCATTGGAGTGAACTGAATTGTTTTTTAAAATAAATATTTTGAGTATTTCTTTTTTATATATCTAGAGCTTTCACCTCTCTTTCTACTTAGCTTACTTTCTTCTCTCTAGCTTTTGCATCCGCCGAAAAGTCTATAAGTCAAGTTTACAACATTAATAGCATAGAACACTGTGATATTTTGCAACTTGAAGCCAAGTTAAACATATGGCCATTTTAATGTTATTTTGTTGAAAACCTTTCTGGGAATGCCTTTTATTTGCATTTAGGCAGGTCTAATTATAGATAGACTTTGAGCTTGCATGTTGAGTGCATGATTTTGAAGGTCTGAGCACACGGGAAGGGGCTGGATGTCTCCCATGGGGGAAAACAAATACTTGGCTGTACTGGAATTTGTACAATAATAACTATTGCCCCAGTGATACCCATCATTACTTACAGCACATTCTACTACATAGAACTTCATGCACATGGTGAAACAGACTATTTCAGCCTTCATATGTGTCCTCGGTTTCAGTTTTGAGGAGGCCACACATGTCGAAGTAAGCCTCAACAGTGTCCTGCACAAGGTTGCCCACAGGGCCCGAGCGACCTCCGTGACCAGTCACAGCGATCCTTTACTGAGCACCCACTGTATGTACATCTGGGGTGCTCGCTGAGCTTCAGAGCGGCTCCCATGTGGGGCAGCATGTGAGGTTACGCAGACTGCAGCAGGAAGGCGTCTCCTGGGCTTCGCCTGGCACAGTCTGCACTTCAGAGTTGTGCGGGAGTTGAGCAGGACACGCATGGGATGAGCGGCTTGGTGTGGGCTCCCCAGAGCTCCCAGGAGCCGGCTTCTGTTGTGCTGCTGTGGGAGATCTGCACTGCCGCTTCCCGGGGCCCAGAGGAGCAGAGGTAAGCGCCAGGTGTCTTTTCCTGAAGCCACAACCTTATGTACAAAGTACTAGATCTGAGAAACACTTTCCTGAAAAACCCTGGTGTCAGAGATAGAGAGTGGGCTGGGAAGCCAGTGACTGTGGTCTCGGGAGAGAGCAGGGTCACCTGGGTTGCTGGCAGGAAGGAGGATGTGACCTGGCCAAGGACAGGAGGTAGGGCAGACCCCTGCCAGGACCGGCTGGCTCCTCCTGGGCTTGCATGTGCATGTGTTTGTGTGTGTGTGTCAGTGGAGACAGCTGTCACAGTACAGCAGGGTGTTGTTTTTCCCAGCAAGGGTTCCATGTCCAGAATGGACTAGGCCTTTGTTTTGGCAAGGAGAACAGGGCCCATGGGTTCAGCTGCACTCACTCCTTCCCGTTAGAGCGGCAAGCAGCACGTAAAGGATGAAAATCCCAGCCTGCTAGCAGGTCCAATGCCCTTCCCTTCCCCTCACCTTCCGCCCTCCCTTTCCTCACCTGAGCTCTTGGGACAGCCTTCCTGCTGCCCAGGAGGGACAGAGCCGCCTTTGGGGAACAGTCCCATCCGCGCCCTCCTTGAGGAGAGCAGCTTGTGGGGAAGGCCCATTGTGGGGGTGGGGCACTTGGGAGGGAGCTTTGGGTGTGGTTAGAGCACCGGCCAGCTCCTCCTTGGGCCTGAAGGGGACAAAAGCCACTGGATAGGCTGGGGGGGGGGGGGGGGTGTTGGGTGTGGAGCAGGCTACCTGGGGAGGAAACGGGTCGTGGGTGCTGCGGGCTGGGAGGAAGGCACCTTTGTGGAGAGAATTACAGAACAATGCAATCAGACTCTGGAAGACCAAAAAACATAATTTTATCCTAAGATTATTATTATTATTATTTTAATTGAATTCTTTATTGGTACATTTTATATACAGTTCACAATCACACTCAACATTGGGGAATTTGTACCAGTATATGACAGAAGTTAATTCTTACTTTTACCCATATCCCTACCTATCCCCCACCCCCCACCCCTTATATACATGACATTTCTTTTTTTTCCAAATCATATATTTTTAAAAATTGCCAGAATTACTCTGGAAAGGAGTTCCTGTCTCCTCTGAAATAGCAGATATGATCATGCTCAAGCAAAGTCGGTTGCTTAACTTTCAATGTTCTTAGACCACTGTTTCTTTAAGCGTTGCTCACACAAATATTTCTTTAAAATTTTACATAAATGTTCCCTCCACATATGTACACAGTTTTTTTCCCAACAGCCTCAAAAGTTTCAGAAAAGTTCCTCCTCCCAAGGTAATATCTAGTTCACAACCTGGTTTGTACATTTTTGTATGTGTGCAGAACACGTGATGGTTTCAAGCTTCCCACACTCTCCAGTCCTGCAGGATCTGAAGAGCTGACTCCCGTCCACACTGCTTCGCCACTGAGCGACACACAAGGGTGAGTCTGTGTTTGGTGAAGCCAGGTGGCAGCAAAGTGCTCTGTGGGTGCAGGCGCGGTTCAGAAGGGAGTGGCTCCCTCTCTGGCCCCTGGAGAAGGGATCGCGCTGTGTGGTGCTGCCTGAGGTGCCCGCCCCTTTTGGTCTGAGTGTCTGTTCAGAGGAGCAGAGGCCTTTGCTGAAGCTCCCTGGACAGGACCCCTGGCCTTGGTTTTGGAGACTGGGACCACATGCCAAAGATGCCCAATTGGTGCCTAGCTCCAGACATCTGAACTCTTAGTCCCTTCCACAAGGAAGTGCTTCTTGGGTGTAAGATTCTTACTGAATCTAAGTGGCAAGAAGTCACCTCTCTTCTCTAGGTGCTATGGTGTTGGAAGGGCCAGGACCTCACAGTGGCCTGTACGTGTTCTGCACATCCAAGGTATCTGGGCAGGACCCTGTGGTGGGGCAGGACAGGGTGTGCCCAGGGGCCGGAGAAGCCTGCGTGGAGTTGAGCAAGAACAAGCTTTCTGCAAACTGCTCTGAGTGCACAGCTGGCAGGCACATGTCTGGGTCACTGCCACGTGCAGCCTACTGGCCTCACATGGATATGACCCTTGGAGGGCAGGCTACCTATGAACAGCTGGTGCAAAGCCTCATCATGGGCAGCTGGATGGGCACTCAGCCCTGGGTAACAGGCCTTTACCAGTGAGACGGACACCCTGTCCCAAAGGCCAAGGAGAGCGGGTTGTTTGTGCAGACCATTGCCTGGTCCAGGATAGCTCCAAACAGGAAGTGACCCCCAAACTCCAGTGAGCCACCACCCCGTCCACACTCGCTCTCTTCTTCCAACATCAATGAGACCACCATTCCTGACATGCGACCCAGAGTATACAGAGAAGGGAGCCAGTGCTGTATCCCACCGAGGGCGATGGTCCTGAGTGTGTGAGAGATGAGATGGGACCCAGGACAGGATCCCATGTCCCACATCTGCTCCTTCTATAACCCTCAGAGCACTCAGGCTTGCATGGCAGCCATGAGGGGCAGCGGGTGCCAGAAGATGGTCCCAGGAAGGCCAAGGCCAAGAGGGGTTACACTTCTTCCCAGGCTCGCAGGACACAGTTTGGAGGGAGGACCAGGGTACGTGTCGAAACAGAAAGGTAAATGGCATAAGCACAGATGATACCAAAGCTGAAAGGCAGAGAAGAAAGTAGTTTTAAAAATCTAGTTTGTATAAAAGATAATGTTAAAAATCTGGGTGTGGCCGGGCGTGGTGGCTCACACCTGTAATCCCAACACTCGGGAGGCAGAGACAGGAGGATTGCTGAGTTCGAGGCTTGCCTGGACTACATAGTAAGCTCAGAGCCAGCCTGAACTACAAAGCGAGACCCTGTCTCAAAAAAAAAAAAAAAAAAAAAA
>PVIC010011264.1:0-41714 GCA_004025085.1 Thryonomys swinderianus
AGGATTGCTGAGTTCGAGGCTTGCCTAGGCTACATAGTGAGCTCAGGGCCAGCCTGAACTACAAAGTGAGACCCTGTCTCAAAAAAATAAAATAGGGCTGGAGGATTAGCTCAGTGGTTCCAGTGCCTGCCTCGCAAGCGCAAGGTCCTGAGTTCAATCCCTGGTAACCACATACAATGCTGGGCGTGGAGACTCACGCCCACCAGCAATCAATACCACATACCACATAGCACAGTGCTGGGCATGGTGGCTCAGGCCTGTAATCCCAGCACTCGGGAGGCAGAGACAGGAGGATTGCTGAGTTCTAGGCTTGCCTGGACTACATAGTGAGCTCAGAGCCAGCCTGAACTACAAAGTGAGACCCTGTCTCAAAAAAAAAAAAATAACTGACTGTACTATTATAATAAAGTCTATTTCTCTTATGCAGTCTGAAGTTTCTCTTGTTGTTCTTAGTGGTGCAGGCTGAAGGTGGGTCCCCAAACTGGTATGAGATTGGTTTTGGTGGTTTCTTCTATTATTTTCAACAATGCTCTGGGACAAAAGTTCTCTATAGATTTATCTGAACAAATTTGGGGTGTGGATTTTCAAATCCCAGAAGGTTTTCAAAATCCCTTTGAAGGGATAGTGTGAGTTCAATGATTGGACTTTTTTGATTTTAGAATTCCTGCATACTGTCTGCTTCCTTGGTTTTATGCAAACTACCTACCTGACAGTGTTGCCTACATGTTCAGTGTGGATGGCAGTCTATGCCCAACTACCTTTACCACAATTCTGAGTACGCATTTGAGTTTGAACAATTCCCCACTTTATTTCCAATGAAGTCAGGTTCTTTGAGGAGATGTTAGAAGTTATCTGCTTTGCTTCTTTCTCTTCCTTCTGGCAAAATTTCTGAGTCATGGCTCTGAAACATGGTGCTGACAAGTTCTATCTCCTCAAGAGAGTGTCTCTTGCCTGTCTCTTTGATTTTAAATCCAAACATTCAGAGAATGCATTCATTGGCTCAACTTCTTAAGAGCTGTCTTTGGTCCAATCAACAGTGGCCAGATGGATGAGGCAATGGAAGGACCTAGCAGCAAATGTAGGAATCATGAATGGAAAAAGTAAAAAGAATTAGATCATAAGCATTTTCTATAATAGGCATCTACAATATGCTTGATATGAGAAATCAATTCACTCTGTAGATGAATACTAGTTTAGTAATGTTTGCTTGATCTTGTTTTCAGTGAAATACTTGCCTTAGCAGCATAAAGTACTACTTAGTGCTTATTTTGCATGCTGAAGGCTGGAGTGAATTGTTCTTTTGGAGATAAGGCACATTTATTTTCCTACATTATCATTTCCTTTCAATAGTGACCTTCCCTTATAAAATCAACACTTCCAAAAAAATTAGATATAGTAAATTTGGTGAAATACCATCTATCTACACCAAGAAAGTTATCAATTTCTTCTATCAATATGGATTCCCATACTTCCAGTTATGTGTATGAGAAATCCCCAAACTTCAGTCCCTTGTTCCAGTTTTCTGTGGCCTTTCTCACCCCATCCTCCATAAAATTATAGTCATTTTGTTTCAGGAAATGTTAAATGATTTCTTTGATTCAGAACTGATTCACATGGATAATCATTCTACCACTCCATTGGGGTTAAATGAGTAGCAAGATTATGATTCCTAAGGAAGAAAATGAAAAAATAAATTGCTTGTGACTAAGAAGGGAAAAATTGAAAAACAATTGCTCGAGTATAGATGTCTTAGGCAAAAGGGAGAAGCCAATTATCTTATGTTGAAAGATTATAGGCAATAATTTTAAAAGCTTTTCTATTTGCATAATCATTTTACATCAGTGTAGAATTGTTTATCTCCCTTTACTTGCCCATATTAAATTGCACTTCCTGCAACAAAGATGTTCATAAAATATCCTCTTTTCTTTAAGTAAATACAGTGGTTTAAAGCTTTTCTAAAAGGCACAGAGGGTTACTGATAGTATTTTGTGGCTTGATTTTTAATTACATATACTGCTCGTAGTCCTGTTGCATTATATTTTCTTTGTGAAAATCAAGATGCTGTTTGGTGTACAGGAATATTGAGATTAAAGAGTGGAAAGCATATTTTGTTTAGAAAAATAAAATAGTAGAAGTCTCATATTTCAAGCACTTTGAAATTATTTTTTATATCATTGCTCTGAATTGGGTCTGTATGATACATTATAATAATAAGAATAACAAAAACCAAAAATTACTAGCTAGATGTCTTTATTATGCTCATGCTATCATGGGGGTATTATCCAAATCTTTTTAAGTGCCAGATTTAAATACAATAAATCTTGTTTCATACACTTCTAACACTCTTTACTTTCACTGTATTTTAGGGACAGTTTGACTCAATATATTCTTTTTTTTTTTTTTTTGAGACAGGGTCTCACTTTGTAGTTCAGGCTGGCCCTGAGCTCACTATGTAGCCCAGGCAAGCCTCGAACTCAGCAATCCTCCTGTCTCTGCCTCCTGAGTGCTGGGATGAAAAGTGTGAGCCACTACACCTGGCACTCTGGTATGTGGTATTGATGGCTGGTGGGCGTGAGTCACTGTGCCCAGCATTGTATGTGGTTACCGGGGATCGAACTCAGGACCTTGTGCTTGCGAGGCAGGTGCTGGAACCACTGAGCTAAATCTCCGGCCCAACTCAATATATTTTTTTCTTAAGTATTTTTGGAATTCTCTTGAGTTAGAATCAATTTTAAGAATAAGGGGTAATTTACAGATTCATCTGTGTCTTTCATAAGATACTGAAGAGAGAATAATAATGGTGAAAGGAGAGGAGAGGGAGATTCCAGGCTTTTTTCTTCTCCATAGATACATTAATTCTATCATTCATTCATCCATATTTATCCAGCATCTATTATGTATCAAGTGCTGAGGGACCAGCAAGGGTGTATAATCATTGCTCTTCTGGAATTTTGAGTTAACACAAAGGCAAACTATGCAAAGCAGTTGTGAGGATGTAAAGTGATGGACGAGACGAGGTGGAATTGAAGTACAGAGTAGGGTATTTAAACACTGTAGGGAGGAAGAGAGCTCCTTCAGAGTCAGGAGGAGTTCTTGGGGGAGGCGTCAGTGAAACTTCCTGTTGGGGGATGCATTGCTGTAGCAATGAAATGACGAGGCAGGATATTTTACTTAGGAGGAATGACACGTGTGTAGGTGTAGAGAAGGTGAACTCGTTGAAAGTGACGCATGACTTTCTATGGCCGGACTTTTGGATACCAGTGAGGAGTGACAGGTGAGCCTGGGAGAAACACAGCAGGGGGGGAATGATGTTCCTAAGGTGATATTCACAAATGCTCTCCCTATGAAACACCATTAGTAACCTTTCTTAGATTTTGTGAACTCTTCCTCAATGCCATTTTCTACCTCAAAAGTCACTGTAAGTCAGATTTGGACAGCTTTGACTTTTGCTGATTAACCATCAGTTCCCTATCCAATATACAGACCAAATTTTATAACTATTTTTTTAAGTTAATAAGCCCCAAAGGGTTCCTTTTCATCAATCTTAAACACCAGTGAGTACTACTGTGAACTGATGAACTCCTGTTATCTGTCCGATTACCTCTATTGTTACAGTCTGACAAATTACTAACAGATCCACATCACAAAGATGCCAGGTACCTCAGCTCAGCTCACTGTCTCTGCTGGCATTTTCCTCTCCTCCATGATTACTGCATTTTTATTTTTTTGGCTTTGTGTTAAATCACCATCTAATTATGCACCATCACAGCAACTCATAACAGTTGAATATGTCTTACTCCTAAATTCTAAAAGCTACTCTCTCGAGTGAGGCTTATAATGAGAATGGTGCCACATTTTTGACCTTGCTTTTACCCTCTGGGTAGTTGATACTTTTCAATTCCATCATTATGGTGGGAATCTGCTGAGACTCAGGGTACTTTGGGTAGGTTCACTGGTTACTTGGGTATGGTCAACAGGAGGAACAAAACAGGAAACCACTTCCCCACTTGTTTCACTGGTACATTCAAACAACTTGGCTTTTTTTCCAGTTTCTGATAAAAAAACATTCATACCTGATGGTGAGCTGGTGGGTGATTCATACATTTTGATCTAAATGTGATAAAATACTTTGCAGTGTGGGTCAAAATGTACAAATCCATCAACCTCTGTTTTCTTACCTGTCGCATGAGCCCAACCTCCCTCGATACATGGGTTTGGAATTGGTTCTCACACGTTACAGGGAGACGATTTGACGGAATTTCATGGCTTTTGTTGACTTTTCTGCATATGAATGAAATCTGAGTTTTAGGAATTGCTCTGTTGCTACTAACTGGAAAATTCCAGGTGATAGATTTAGGGAGCTCTGCAGAAAGAGCATCCATCCCATTTAGAATATGGACTGTAAGTTAAGTGGGACGTGTAGGTGAGCCATTTCCTCATAGTCTCCAGTATATTTAAGGAACTCCATAACTTTCTTTTCACTTTTTATGTATTATTTTGATGCATCTATAAAAATGCTGAAAAATTCCAACAGGTTCATTTATAATCGTAATCTCTCTGGGATCGTCACCTGTTCCCATTTATCAGCATTGCCAAGGAAATTTGATACATTCGTATTTTTATTTAATGAAGAAGCAGCTGCTTAAACAGATGTTTCATAAATTTGGAAGATGCCCTGAGCTTCATTATCAAAAAAATACTTAAATGCTCTCTGCATGTATGACTGACACTAGTGCTTAGCTTTCTTGACCATTACAATTACTGGAATGAATGTGTTCCAATTGTTTAACTCTCCAAACCAATAATCAATATACCACTGCAAATTACAAACGTTTATCTGTTTCCCTATTTGTATTTTATCTTGAGAACAGTTATTTAAAAAGAAAGTCATCATGTGCTGGTGCTTCTGTAGACTAGTGAACAGCCTATGATACTAAGTAATTAGGTACAAAATCCCTGGGCCTAGACTTATCCAACTAGAAAAAGCAAAGTCAAGAGTTCAACTCTGGTCTCACTGGCTTCTAAACACATTTGTTCCTGTGTGCTTGGACAAAGTGTAGCTTAAACAAAAGCCCATCTGCTCTGCAGCCAGACACATTCCAACAGTACTTCCTGATAGATGCAGAAGGTGGATTCCTTCACAGTTCTCTGAAGAGATTTGTTGTTCAAGGGAGCTGAAAGTATCTCCTAATAAACTTTGAGTATTGCATTAGAATAAGACAGAGGCACTAGTGACAAGGAGGATTTTTAAATGTCATGTATCCTTAGGGTAATAGTAGAACAGTTGGAATATACTAAAGTTTTGGGTCAATTTTCTGTGAAGGAAAAAGAATTTTCAATGTGCTGGTCAAGGTGACTGGATAGCATTTGGGGTTCTTCCATTTTCTAGAATAACTTTAGGGTCATGGATTTGACATAACCCATACACCATGTCTATGAAAATATTCCTCTCTCTTCAAGAGTAAGTGACTTTACTAATGGTTAGTCTTTGGATTTCATTTCCAAGTCCTCTAAATTACTCTGGATCTCCAAAGAGATGAGTATGCTGGGAGGTGGGAGTTTAGAATGTAGTTTACAATTTAATATCAGAAATGTCACCATCTTATTCCCAGGCATCTTTACACAGACACCTGTTTTATCTACATAGTCATGAGTGTTTTTATTTTCAGAGAAGGGAATCTCAGTTGACACAGCTTGCTACTCTCTTGAAATTAATTAGAAAATAAACAGATCATAATTTTCATTAGTTTCTCTCAGAAATTTTTTCTATCACAGCTGAACTATTTTTCTGTTGTTGTACTGATCATTCTTTTTCTCATTTGTAACTTGTTTTTTTCATTTGTCCCTCTCACCTATTTATCGTGCTTTGTTTTTACTTGGCTGTCTCCTGTCCTTGCAGATCATCTATCCATCCATCCATCCATCCATCCATCCATCCATCCATCCATCCATCCCTTCACTGACCGATTAATTCAGTCTGTCATCATTTACATTTAATTCTCATTGTACCCACACTTTACTGAAATATCTTATAAAGTACCAAATTAAAATGTTTTATGTATTTCATGAACATGCATTTATTTTATTATAATAATAAAAATGACATTATAGGAAATTCATAATATATACAGGGTTATATGTATATACTGATACTGTGTGTATAAATTTATGCACACTCATAAAGGCAATTTGGCAATGTCCTTCAGGATTTAAAATGTATGTACTTTATGATTCAGTGAATCCCCTAGGAGGAATTTAATCTATCCATGGAAGTTGTTAAAAATAGCTGTGTTCTTCTATAGCTATTTGCAAACTCAATGTAAATATTCAATTTTTTCCATCAATAATTTTTCACATCAATTAAATCTGATGACAAATGCTTTCTCCTATTTGATATTTCTTTTTTCTCAAAGAGAATATCTATCCACACTCTTCTGAACACAGATTTATATATTCATTTAAAAATACCGTGTTTGGCACTTACTATGTGGCAGAAAATGTTTGATGCATTTGCAAAAGAAAATCTCTTCCCTCACGAAGCTTATGTTATAGAGAAAGGACATGGGAAAAATCTATAATGAGCTTAATAAATAGGCAAACAATATAGCAAAAAATTGGTGGTTTGGAAAAAGTGAGCAAGACAAAGAACTTAGTTACTAATAATAGAGGTTTCAAAAGGATTGTTAGGACAGATTAGATTGAGAGGCTAATGTTTGGGCAAAGATTTAAAGGACAGGAGAGCAGTAGTTGGCAGATACCTGGAGTGGTGAGGTCTGTGGGGATGGCTACAGAACGAGGAAGACTGAATGAAGCAAAAGTCAGGTGAACTATGGGAAGCCAGGTTGTACAGTGAAATTTGAAGAGCTTAGGCATCTGTGGCATGGTCACATAGGGAATCATGGGAGACTTTGAGTAGAGAAATAGTAGGATCTGATTTGTATTTTAAAGAGGGGGAGGCCTGAGTGGAAGAAGAGATCATAGGGGGAAACTCAACTCAGGGCCAACTGTAGTCACCTGGGTCAGAGTCAGAGTTTGGTTTTGTGAGTCAGAGTGAAGGTGACGAGGAGATGGCATTGAGTGTGGAGCTAAGTTTCCTAAGAGATTAGGTGTGAGATTAAAAGTAAGGACTCAGAGATGATTCTGTAACGGTGAGAAAGAGAAAACCGAGCAGACCAGATTGGGAAGGGATCTTAGTGTCTGCTTGGGGTATTTAAATAGAAGATGTCCAAAGGATGTCCGGTTGGAAACTTCAACCAGACAGAAATATAAATTTGGAGATGAGAAGAGAAGTCCGGCCGGGTCTGGAGATGTAAATTTGGGAGTGGCTGGCGTAGAAGGGAGTATTTAAAACCGCGAGACTGGAAGAGATCAAGGCAAGAGTAAGTACAGGTGTCCCAGAATTGTGAAACTGGGCAGGAGAATGAAGCTAGACAGGGTGTGAAACGTGGCTGACGTGGAAAGTAAACAGCAGGGACTGTATCCTGGACACCCAGAGAGCACGCTGCGTGTCCGCAGGAGGAAGGGATCAGCCCTGCAGAGAGCTGTGGATGGGCCCGGTGAGTGGCTCTCAGGGGTCACTGGTAACCTTCGCGAGGGTTAAATGGCATCGTCTCAAAGATTATGCTGGGATTTTTGTTTTAGAATTAAAATTGGTGAAATATTAGGGTTAAGACAGATATTAAGAGAATGTATTAGCCATTGTAGCTTTAGAAAAAAATATCGAGCCAGCAGATGTTTAGAAACAATAAAACCATAATACAAAGAAAAATCTCATGGATTATGCCAGTATTTTATTGTTTTCAATTCTTTGTATAATTCCATAAACTGAAAAAGTCTACTGAAATGTATAATTTCCTAAATTGCTCTGTTCCCACCCCTGTGTGGCCTGTTCTCCTGCCCTTCTATTGTCTCCATATACTTTCAGTATTTAGTACTGTAGATACTACCAAATGCATACACCCATTCTCATTTTCTCTAATGTCTTATTGGATAGGCAGCCTATTATAATACCCATTCTGTTTCCTTACTAAACAGTATAACTTGGTGCTCTTTTTACATCAGTATAAAGAACACTTCATTCTTTGTTTTTTAGTGCGTTTCATTGAGTAGATGAAATCATAGTTTAGTTAAATTGTTTTCTTTTGATGGGGGTTTGCATATTTTCTTAACTTTTGACATTAGATGGACCTTCTCAAGTACATCCATAGGATAAATTCTCAGATTTGTCAGCTCAAAATTTTATATATTTAAATGTGTTGTCTTATTTCCCTCTGTATGGACTGTCCTATTCCTATTAGCAAGATATGGGCACATATATTACTTTAAGGCTTTAACCATACAATGAGTTGTCAAATGTTTGCATCTTTGCCCGTATGACAGATGAAGGATAGTATCTCTTATGTTTGAGGTTGAATACATTCAGATCTATGTAAGGACAACTTGTATTTTTTCCCCTATGCACTTTTTGATTATATTTTTTGCCCACCTTCCTGTTATTTTTTATTTTATTTTTTTTTGAGACAGAGTCTTGCTTTGTAGTTCAGGCTGGCCCTGAGCTCACTATGTAGTCCAGGCAAGCCTCAAACCCAGCAATCCTCCTGTCTTTGCCTCGCAAGTGCTGGGATGACAGGCGTGAGCCACCACGCCCGGCACTGTGGTATGTGGTATTGATTGCTGGTGGGTGTGAGTCACCACGCTCAGCATTGTATGTGGTTACTGGGATCGAACTCAGTACCTTGCATTTGTGAGGCAGGCTCTGGAACCACTGAGCTAAATCTCTGGCCCCTTCCTGTTATGTTTTAAAGATGCGTTTTTAGGAGCCTTTCATGTACTACAGTCTTGACCTCTTGACTGTTATAAATTGTAGCTACTTTTTTCACATACTTTAGCTTGACTCTTTGCCACGAAGTTTTTTGTTTTTAATGTCGTTATAGATTTTTATTTATGTATTTATTTAGAGGTTGTAGTTTAAAAAAAATCTCAATTAAGTCAGTTCCAAGATAATAAGAGGGTTTGATATTCTTTTCTTCTAGTACATTTTTGCTTCATTGGAATTTTCTTGGTATGTGGTGTGGAAACAATCTCATCTTTTTCCAGGTGGCTCCCCAGAGAGTTCAACTCCATTTATTGAAGTCTGTCTCACTGCCAGTGATTTGAGATTTTACTTTTCTCATACACCAAATTCCTACATGTATTTATGACTGTACTGAACTTTCTCTTCTATTGATTTGATCACAAAATCCTCTCCGACTATCTCAAGGCTTTAATGATTGTGGCACTGTCAGATGATTTAATTTCTGGTCCAGTATCATTACCTCCCTTTTCAGGGTTTTCCTGGCTGTTTACCATACTTTGTATATTTGTGGGACCATTTGGTGTACGGTACTTGTAACATTAAAAACAAGCTTAGGGAACTACTTTCAGTTTGCAGTTATTTAAATCCCTTAGTCTTCATTTGCTCCACCAGTACTTAGTGAGAGCCTCGTGTACCTAGCACTTTGATATGGATTGGGAGAGTCAGTGAATAGAACAAACTTCCGCTCTTTTGGAGCTTTGATGTTGCACATTAGTCCCAACTCTTTCAAGAAAAAGTTCTATATGACTGTTTTTCACATCATCAGAGACTAGATGAATTCAGGCAGAATATCATAGTTGTTCTAGGATTCTATGAAGCAAAAGTTTTTAAAATCCTATGCAACATGTTCGGTAAATCACTTTTGATCCAGAATAGCAAAGACTATAGAGTAGGAAGGAAATAATGTGCTGGAGAAAAATGACGTACCTGAGTGATAGCTTGGTCTTTCACTTGCCTCAGAAATTGAGTATCTACTTAGGGCCATAAATTTCCAGTATAGTGACCACAGGAGCATTTCAGCAGTTGACAAGACTAAGGAATGATCGCTCCTGCACTATATCAAGCATTTAAAATTTGACTCCAACTGTTAATAGTGATACAATTGTGGTAACCTTTTTTTTTTTAATTTACAATTTATTGTCAAGTCCCCAAAGCTAAGATGGGAGAGTCAGCATTAACCTCTACTTTGGCTGAATATAGCTTTTAGCACTTGACCACTGCATGACATAAAATGTATATATTCTCAGGCCCTTCACCATCAACTAATTTTTTTCTAAGGATGAAGCGAAAAGATGAGAACTATGGAGAGATAATACCTACGCTGGGAGCCTGTCAGCTGATGACGATCTTTTCATCAGTTAAAGTTGTCTCAGCACCAGATAACCTGTCCAGCATGCAGAATTTCCACAGGAGCAACTTCTCCTCCTGAAGAATTAGATCATCTTTTAGGCCTTTAGCAACATCCCACAACCAGAATAAATGGTTTCAAACTTGGAGTTACTTCAAAAGCCAATTTATTTCTTCAGGAAAGAAAATGACTCATTTAAAAAAAGAAACAAAAATACTTAAATGCAGTTATCTTAGCAATAATTTCTAATAATGTACAGCACAATAGAATGACCAGATTTTACAATAATTTGTTATATATTTTGTGAAAAACTAGAAGAGAATTCAAAGGTCTCAAGTGCGGAGACATGATAAAGAGATTGGAATACTATTATCCTGATATATTCATTATAATTCTGTACACGTACTGAGCTATCAGGCCATACTTCTAAATATGTATCAGTTAAAAGGAAAGAATAAAATATATGAAAATTTTAAAAAGCATTTAAAACTGACACACAGGATACTTTTCTATATCTCTTTATACCATTGCTTTCGTTTGGAACTTCCTCTGGCATCTTATTGGTCTCATTTTTCCGGTCTTGGTAGTCACTCTTGGGAGTGCAATCTTTCTGCTACTTCCAGGAGGAGTTAAGAACAGGCCACTATATGATTGCATCATAGTGCTTGTGTTAGTAAGGTGGGTTTCAAATTTTGTACCCAGTGGAATAACCTGAAGGATTTGATCAGCCACAGATTGTGGGCTCTACCGTAAGATCAATATGCCAGGAACTGATGTTTCTGAGAAGCTCCTAGGTGAGGCAGTGTAGCTCTCAGGGGATGGCTGCTCTTTGGGGACTACTGATACACAAGGATGATTTAAATTCTTATTTTGTTACTTCTATGCAAGTTTATGGGGTGTGATAAAATTCAGTTTCATATCCATTTCTGAACACTCAAAGTATCTATAATGTAGTTGAATATATCTGAATAAATAGCTATGACTGAATGTATAGGGTTTTCATTAATAGTAAGTACTATTTTGTTTATATAAAACTCCCCAGATTGTGTATTTGTGAGCTATTTTATTTCTTTCCTTGGTAGCCACAAAGAGTTTTCTTAAAAAACTAGAAGTTCAAAGGTTGCTGAGAAGTTTAATGTAAAATGTAAAGCATCTATTCAAGAAACTTTCATTTTTAAAACTCATTAGCTAATATCAAATATAGTTTTAAATAAATACTTTATTTCTAGAACAATAGAAATAAATTCTCACTAGTGAATTGGGCATATATGTTCTCTTAAAATCTCAGCAAAGATTTCAGATAGTGATAGTCAGTTCACTATCGCTTTAAATTGAATGCATATATAATGGTATTCTTTAGATAGAATGCATGCACAATAGTATTTTTTGATGACAAATTTAAAAAACTATCTCATTAGTTCTATGGAGTAGTGACCTAAAAATAGAGTGTTCCAAGTGGAAATAAAAGAACAAATGTGGAGGTAGTTTAATTAAATTGTCACGAACAACCACATCCTTTGTTATGGTTTAGATCTAAAACAGTCCTCCAAAGTCTCAGTTGTTACAAGGTGGGATTTATTGGATCAAGAAGGTGCATTAATTTACTGATGAGTTTACGGCTGAACGTACTTTTAGGAGGTGGAGCCTGATTGGAGTCAAGTCTATACCCAGAGGGTATGTTCTTGTACCTGTATCCTCCCCTCTCTCTTTGCTTCCTGGCTTTCATGCATTAAGCATTTCCTCTTTAATTCCCTTTCACTGTCACTTCTGCCTTGTCACCAGCTAACCACGGACTGAAACCAATGGTAACTGTAAGTCAAATAAACTCTTAAGTTGTGGGTGTCAGTGACAGGAAGCAATTAATGTACACTCCAAAAGGAAAATCACCCAAATCAAAACACCAAAAGCCCTAGGATAGTTTTTACAAAATTCCGGATTGAGCACTCAGTGAGAGCTGAAATGAGTATGTGTCACAGTGGACAATTTTATCTCATTTAAAAGCAACACACGGCTTTAACATAGATCTGCAGCATGATGATGTCCCCACCGAAGTCTCCTTTATTTCTTCACAGCACTTCTTTTCCCATTTTCCACCCCAAGGTGACCTGCAGAGCAACAGCAAGCTTTGTTGGACTGGGCCTTCCCTCCTTCACAGGACAGGCAGGTGACCCTACAGGGTCCGTTGCCAGCTGGAGCCTAAGAAGTCAAAGATAAGCCTGGATAAACACTGGTTCTATTGAGTACTGGTTACAATACAGCTTGAGACATAAGAAGCCAGAAGCAAATATTTTGAAACATCTAAAAGCAAAAGTTAAACGTGTTGACAGTAACACATGCACTGGGCTTTGTTGCTCATTTCTATTTCCTGTTTTAAGGATTGTCTTACTGAGCAAATAGTTTTTGCCTTGGGAGCCGATGAAAGGACAGAGATGAAAGAAATCTTTGTCTGTGACCTTACTGTTTGGCTTCATATTTATTATAATTATAAAATTGAATGAGATAATTTTTAGTCTATTGTTTTTTCTATTTCTTTTCTCTCCTTCCCCTAGATCTACCTTCCATTGTTAACACTACCTATGGTTCACAAGTCTTTTTAGATGTAAAAATTTTCCTTCAAATTATTGTCTGGCTTTTAATTTTTCAATGCTTTCCTTAGCCCCACCCCTTTACCTAGTTGTAGTTTTCTTTTCCGTGGCTGTGATCTGCTTGGCAGTGAGCATTGTCTACGTCGTCCATCCCATTCACATAGGTATTGTCCAAGCATGCCTTTCCCTTTTACCTCAGAGAAGAACTAGTGGATGAAGAACATGCTAGATCTTTTCTGTCTTTCATAGAATAGGTAGCTTTTTCTCATGAAGGGGTGCCTTTGCAAATTCCGTTATATTTCCCTTTAATAATCTTGTCTCTGCTATTTAAGAAGCAGTGCTATCCTGTTCTAAATATTTGTTCTGTGTTAAATCTCATGAATTCTTATCACCTACAGAAAAGGAAAACATTATAAGCTAAGAAAGAATATCAAAAGGGAGGGAAAGAACATCAGTTATCTGTTGTATTTTTTCTCTTTTAGGGTAATTGTGTAGGGTTTGAAATTTTATATTAATGTCTTAATTCTACATTAATGATGCCTAAACTTCATGGAACTTGAAAGAGTGAGTCAGCTAAAATATACTTCCCCAAATATAAAAATATATATTTTAAAAATGTGTATTTAAAAATTTTACTGAAAGAGGTTTATCTCCAGAAGATACATAGATACATGAAGAGAAGACAGAAAATATACGTAATGAAATACAGCAAGTTCTGGTCAGTGAAATTTTCTGTTCTAGTTTTGACAACTTAGCTCTTGTTTTAGGTATATATGAATATCTTCTAGAATCTGTGTTTTCCTAGAATGCAGTCAAAGCATTTTTATGTTAAGACTTTTCTAGCTGGCTGAAACCAGCTATATTGGTGATTTGTGAAGTGCTGGCCTTTTTTGACAGATTTCTTTATTTGGTACAGTTGGTCTCATATATCTTATGCTCTGAATCATCTGCAGAACTTTTTTTTTTTAAACAACTTCAGGTGCTTGAGACCAGTCTCCAGAGATTCAATTTCCATTGCCTTCAGTGGTAGGAGGAGGGGTGAGAAATGAGTATTTTTTTTAAACCTCTTGAGTTGATTCTAATACGCAGTCAGTTGTAAGTCATTGATTTATAATAAAAGTGATAGACTGTGGGTCCTTCAAAAGATCCGAGATCATCTTTAAGGTAGGGAAGATATTGATTCTTATCATGGTTTTGTTTGTTTGTAGTTCTCTTGGAATCTTAAAAAATAGTTTAAACTCTGGTCCCTTTATGGTTAAGTTGGCTTCCGCCTTTCTTTTTGCAAATCTAGTATGTGCTGTTCTTTTGACAATAAAAGTAAATGTCTAAATTCCTGAAGGGTATCAGGGTGAGAGGATTAAAGAACGGGAAGGACAGAAAGCCTGCTTAACAATGTGGAACAGTGAGGGGCACACACGCTTTTGTTTGTGAGTCTGGCAAAGCACACCACTAATCTAGCTATATCCATCATGTCAACCTTGCTTACAAACTTACTGTCATCTGTCTATAGAGATGTGACACAAGCAGCCCATATACTGTTATTTATCTGTTTATAGGTTAATTGTTCAGAATATTGATCTCTTGGGTTCATTTTCCCATTCCGTCTCAAATACTCTCTCAAATCAACAGACATAAAATAGGACAGCTTCTTCTACACGGGAGACTCTTAAATGATGTAGATTCTATCTACTTGGTGCCTTTAAAAAAATCATTCTTGCAAGAACGGATAATTCAGTATGAACATTACTACCACTCTAAAAATTATGGCACAAATTTAGGCAACTATTTTTAGGTGCTCTAATCTAATTAAGGTACTAAATATTTGACTACCTGTTCTTTTTTTGTTAACCTGGCTATATACGTATCAGTATAGAATAATAATATATGTGTAATGTGTCTGTGTCTCAAATTTGCAATAAAGTTTTACAAATTTAAATTTTAAAATGCTGGTGGTGATAAGTTGCTGAGCAAAGTGAGAGCTGCTGGAGTCTCTAAATTTGCCTGAGAAAATGCACTAATAAGTGCCCAGTACAGTCATGAAAATTATTATGGAAAAGTCTATCAAAGAGATACCTGTTTATTCCAGCATTATTTATAATAGCCAAAAATTAACCTGAGTGTCTATCCTTGAGTGAATGAAGAAAGGAGAAAATATACATAATGAGATATTATTTAGACTTTAAAAGGAAGGAAATTCTGTCATTGGCAACAACTTGAATGAAACTGGAGAACTTTATGTGAAATAAGCACAGGACAGAGAGAAACATGGCATGATCTTATACATGGAGTCGA
Organism: Thryonomys swinderianus; assembly: GCA_004025085.1. NCBI lineage: Eukaryota > Metazoa > Chordata > Mammalia > Rodentia > Thryonomyidae > Thryonomys > Thryonomys swinderianus. The sequence continues at coordinate 15,080 of PVIC010011264.1, forward strand.
AAATGTTGGATTTTGTTGAAATGGAGTAGAGGAGTTGCTACTAGGGGTTGGGTACAAGAGGTCGTGGGAAGAATTTGGTTAAAGGAGACAAGTATCAATTAGGAAGAACAAGTCTATTTTGGGGACCTTTTATATAGTGGACTGACAATGATTAATATATTGGATATTTGAAAATTGTTAAGAATAAATTTTAAGTGTTCTTATTACAAAACAATAAGTGTATGAAGCAAAGGGGATGCTAAGCATTTGCTTTGATCATTCAACAGTGCATACATACATCATTGCATCACATTGTATACCATAATGATATATGATTTTTATGTCAGTTAAAGGATTATTTCAAATTTTGTAAAGGAAACAAAGGTTCACTTCTGAAGTAAGGGGCAAATGCTGCCACCTATGTGTACTTTCTGCTTCCCATAGTTGTAATTGCACAGGAACTGATGCCTTTATTTTGTAAGGCATTTAGTTGTTACATAACAAAGAGTAAACCCTAATTCTGCTTCTTTCTTTTTTTTTGCTTTTGAGACAGGGTCTCGCTTTGTAGTCCAGGCTGGCCCTGAGCTCACTATGGTGCCCAGGCAAGCCGCCGCCAACTCAGCAATCCTCCTGTCTCTGCCTCCCGAGTGCTGGGATGACAGGCGTGAGCCACCACGCCCGGCATTGTGGTATGCGGTGTTGATTGCTGGTGAGTGTGAGTCTCCACGCCCAGCATTATATGTGGTTTCTGGGGATCGAACTCAGGACCTTGCGCTTGCGAGGCAGGTGCCGGAACCACTGAGCTAACCCTCCGGCCCATCTAATCCTGCTTCTTGACTGGGTGTGTGTGTGTGTGTGACGAAGGCTCGGCAGGGGCATCTGAATGTCTCTGGTGGCACAGGGTGTAGACAGGTGCACTCTGTAACTGAAGGCAGTGCCAGCAGCAGAGTCATGGGGTGGGGTGCGAATCCAGAAGGTCAAGAGGTCTAGGTGCGGCCTGAGGAGGTGTTGAAGAGGGATTGTATGAGCAAAGAACCAGACACCTGAATAAAAGAAGAGGACAATTACCAAGCAGAGGCCATAGCATCTAAAAAGAATTTGAGAGAAAGGTATAAAATGTAGACTCAAAAAGGAACTCCAGGAGCAGTAAGAATTAAAGCAGGACATGCCAGAGGTAGAGTGAGAGGAGGGAGAACAGCTAGAGCCCTGGACGGTTCAACCAGGTGAGGGGTGACTGTAAGTTGTTTTGAGCTCTCCTCTTGATTTTTGCATTGTTTGAAAAATATTCCCTTAGTATTTTTGGTCTTTGGCTGCAAAGCATATTTTATTCTTGATGAACAAGTTGCGCTTGACATTGGACAAGGAAAATTCTGCAGGGGAGAAATATGTTTCCAGACAGCACTGGTGTAGTTTCTGTCAAGGAGGTTTCGGCGACCATTTCTTCTTAAGTATAACTTCTAAGTATTATACGAAGACTTGCTATTGCTAGGATCGTATCTGTACTCCTGTGCTCTTTCTGAGTGAGATGGGAATTTTATAACCATTAACAATGCAGGTAAAATGGTAGAGGGTAAATATGGAACTTTCTGGAACTTAAAAGTTCTTAGTCATTACTGAAACTAAGTATTAAATGGCTAGATTATTGTAATAAATTAGCATGTATTCTACCATAAGCAACAGATATCAACAAACACAGGCTGAGACACATAATGCTTTATTTGTCTTTGATGATCAAAAAGCACAGTGGTAGGGATGATCCTGTGACTCTGTAAGGGCCACTAAAGTCCTGTTTTTTAAAAATTGGTTTTATTGGTACACTTTATGTACACGTTATGATCATCATTGATATTGAGAATTTGTACTGGTACATAACATGACTTAATTCTAATTTTTTACCATTCCTCTGCATGGGTTCTATTTTTTTCCATATCCTATACACATTTACTATGCTGGCTTTATTACCATGCATATAGGGATGATTGCAAAATGACTCTCAGTTCAGTGTTGTGGGTTATAAGAAGGAGAAAGGGTTGTGTGGTAGGTACGGAGTTGGGAGTTTTTCTCTCCTGTAACAAATTACCATGATGATGTCACTTGGCCACCTAGTGCTGTAACAGAGTACAGGAAAGTGAGAGTTGTTACATGAAAACATTGTCACTTCTATCCTAACTGGATAGTTTGTAAGCTAGGTGTTGGATAAAAGCATCCAGTGTCTAATAAACCTATGGATAAATGCTAAAATACAGTAGTGCTTTGGTTCATGCACTTAATTCATTTCATGATTCTGGGCAGATGGCTGTATTTGTGTTTGTCACCCAAGATGAAGTTTACAAAAGGAAGCGCAATTCTGCTGAATGCTTCTGTTAATTAGCCAATTTATTAATTAATTTATTAATTTAAAGAGCATTTGTGAACAGAGGTATCACTGTAAATGCATTCTTAATATTTTGGAATTAACTGATTAAATTACTAAGGTCTGTATTAATAGTGTGATTAGTCAGATGACCTCTACTTCAGCCACAGCCAACGGGGAAAAGATCTTCCTAAGGATGTCAATGTTTCTGTATCCAAGAGATATACAAGAGCAAGAAAAGTTTGTTAGTGTTTGGACCAGACTTATGAATATGAGTAGTATTTCTTTTCTTTTTGTATATTTCTACTCTTTAGCTCTTCTTACACATTCTACTCTTCTAAACCAGTAACAAAGCTTTGATACCTTAGTAATAATGTGGAATTGACCTCTACTTCCATATGTTGTTTTTTCTGGAAAGCATTGTTACCACCCACTTAGGTCCACATGCTCAAGTCTGTTTGCTTATCATGGACCAAATTGACTGAGGCCATTTATTTTGGTTAAAAAAATGAAAATTATTTATATATACTTTTTTTGAGAGGATAGAATGGCCTCCTCACTGAAATCAGCAATTTATAGTATACAGGTCTCTCATAACAAGGAACAGAGGGACATGGGCTTACAATGAAATGGTAGACAAGTTCAGACTCGTCCTGTTCCTGCTTAGATTTGAACTATTCTCTCATTTGCTTGTGGAAAGGCAACTAGATTTTAAACTCCCGGTCCATTCTTTTGGGTTACAAAGAAATAGGTGTAGTGGTTTATACCCTAGGCACAAAGAAGTGTAGAAAAGCCCTTTGTCTCTGATGGAAAGTATCTAACTTTCAAATTTCTATTTTTCCATGATGGTTTTAATTTCTGCCTTCCTCTCAATCTTTAGTTCACCTTATCTGGCTGAATTAAATTGGTGCCTAGATTTCAGCAAAGGTAGCTGGAGGACAAGCAGAGGGGTTGCTGGGTTTTGTGGTTCTGGTGTGTCCTTCTAGAGGAGATTTCTAGATTCTTTTTGTCCTGAGCAAAGAATTGGTACAGACAAATGCAAAAGGTATTGAGATTTTCTGTTTATTAGAGGTATGAGAAGAAATGAAAATATGTTCTGCAGAGCAAATGAGAGTCAACTAACTGTAAGAGAAGACATGTACCCTGCAAAACATAGCAGGACCACTGAAGGAATTCAAAGTGGCTCCTTGGGTTGGAGGGAGGCCATATTTTAATCTTTTCCTCAAACTGATGATCAGATCTTGGCTGTCCTATAAAAAACTTGCTTGATTTCTTTGGGGAAGAATTAAAGGTAGAATCCTCTGCTTGCTGCAAGGGTCAGGGTTTTGGGAATTATTTTTCTGCACATTTCCTGGATGTCTATTGTTGACAGGTCATGCCCACTTGCAGGCTTTTGCTGTGCTGCTTCAAAAGGCCACATGCTTGAATTGAAAAATTAATAAGAAAGAAAATATATGTAGATCGAATCAAACAAATGGACAACTGAAATATAATGTTGGATGAAGTAAATCAGACACACAAGTTTAAATACTATATGGTGTCTTTCCTTTGAGTATGCAAAGTACAGAAAAAGAACAAAATAAAGGATAGATAGAAGTAATCAAGGGGATAGATTTCTTGCAAACAGAAAATGGTTTAGGAGACTGAGTAGAAAGGAAGACCGCAAGAGAAAGTAAGAAGAATTAAGATGTGACATGTGCAGGAACCTGATTACCACAGTGAATGTAAACACTGTATATCATAAGCATGAGCTCTAAGAATTAGAATAATAACAACAATAATGGAAACTGGGAAAGACGATTCAGAGATGGAGGGAGAGAGGTGAGTGAGAAGAGAAAGAGGATTAAAGAAAGTGAAGTTGTATTATGTATACCTACCTACTGTCCAAGATGAATGCCAACCACATGTACAGCAAATATGTTTTATGAAAAAAACTAAAATGATTCTTTGAAAAACCACATTTTTAAACACCCAATGTAAGCAAGGATTAACTAGTAAAAATAGAAGTTTCTCTATGACAAAGAAGCATCACTTAAAATTATTAGCATTAGGTTCTATAAATAACCCATTAACTGATCAGATAAATCATAGATATTGATTCTTTACCACAAAAGATATTTTTGGTTGACTGCTACTACAAAATTAAATGAGCTGTCCTTATACAAATTGTTGATTTTAGGCCAGGTGTGGTGGCTCATGCCTGTAATCCCAGCACTCGGGAGGCAGAGACAGGAGGATTGCTGAGTTCGAGGCTTGTCTGGGCTACATAGTGAGCTCAGAGCCAGCCTGAACTGCAAAGTGAAACCCTGTCTCAAAAAAAAAAAAAAAAAAAAAAAAACACCCCTAAAAACAAATTGTTGATTTTAGGATATCATAAAATGATGAACAAATATAAACCTTAATCATCTTAAGATTTATTTAAAGCTTTTTTTTAAACTTGTTGATTATAGCTCAACAAGTCTCCATTTTAATATACTTATTATTTTATAGAATAGTTACTCTCAAACTCATTAGAGGATCACATATTTTTGATCTTATACCATTGAGCCTCATACATATATATACAACTATCTATATATTATCATCTATAGAATTTAAGAAGCAAAGAATGCATAAATTTATACTTAGTAAGTCTTTCATGTTCTAATTTAATACAAATAACTCAAATGTTTTACTCTCATTTGTATCTAATTTATTTTTTAACAGTTACCTCTACATTGCCTACAAAATATAAAACATTTAACAAGCTTATGTCCATATACCAAAACAGTTCTTTGGGTGATTAAAGAACAAAAACAAAACAATAAACCTCTCACCAGTTACAGATAAGATAAAGCCTGGAAATTTTATCTACATGGACTACAATAGAATGTATTTTAAAATCTTTGAAATGTGCTCTGGGGCTTTTGAACTTGAATATTTATATGAACACCACTAAATTATATTCTTAACCAAATTCTCATGCCATCAAAGTGGGACTCTTTGATAATAAGGTTATACAGTAAGTCCTGACTTATGAATGCATTCCATTCTGAGGGAATGTTCATAAGTCAGATTTGTTCATAAGTCTGACAAAGTGAGCTCTTACAGATCTTTGACACAAATATACCATATGTAGCACAAGAAAAGAAATGTACATACAAAAATATTATAAATAAACTATTTTAATGGTACAGTTACCTTAAAATAGTGATACAGTACAACTGTAAATGAAGTATTTTTGCTTTTACAGTTACCTTAAACTAGTAAGGTAGATATGTGAAGTACTTCTGCAATTTGCTCCTGTCTATAAATGCTCATAATGTGAGTTCTGTTTGTATTTGTGAAAGTTTGCAACTCATAAGTTGAGGACTTATTGTACTCATAAGTTAATCCACTTGGACAATAATAAAAAGAAGTATGTCTTCATTATTTTCTCAGTGGTGAGACAAGATAGTTCATACCCACAAATTAAAAGAGGAAAGATTTATTTCAGATCATAATTTGTAGAGGTTTCAGTCCACAGTTGGCTCCAAAGCAGGGTGGGATGGCAGAGGGGCATCACAGTAGAAACAGTTCATAGTGTGGCAGGCAGGAAGCAGCAAGGAACCAGAAACCAGCCTGCTTTTCCTTTTTATCCCATCCAGGCTACAAGCCTTTTGGGTGGTACCATCCCCACCTAGTGTGGGGCTTCTGATCTCAGGAAATCCATTCAGTCACACCTAGAACTATGCTAGTCCCAATCAGTAGACTAATTTAGTATCACATACTTTTAATCCTAGTGTACATACACTATAATATTCAGCCAGCTCCGAAAAGACTCACCTATGAACACATGAGAGGTTGGGAAGGATATCTAGGTACATGCCATGACAAACTATAATAGTTATGGGGCCTGTCAAATGACAAAACTCAGAAGATCTAGAAAGTTCTCCAGACCTAAGTGGGAAATATTCATCACCCCACAGCACTTTCTGGCTGTGTCTTTGAACAGCTGCAGAAAATTATTACTTATGTTGAAATGGACATAGCTCTCAGGAAATTAGAAAGAAGCACAGTTGTGCTTCTACTCCTATCTACTCAGGCATAAGGGTTAGTATACAGGACAAAACTGTTTCTTCTCAGAGTGAGTAAGGATACTCTCGAAATACATCTTTTAAATTATCTAGTAAACAGAAGCTTTTAAAATACTCTCACTTCACTATGACAATTAGCATACAGATTTCTATTATCTACTTCAGTTGAGCAGAATAATCAGGTAAAGAATGGCAGCCTCTAAACCATGCTCATTCAAAAGGACAGTCCTGAGAGCATTCTGATACCAATCATCAAACAACTCTTTCCACTCCTGACAGTTTCACAACTGGCAAGGAAGACAGTGCCTAATTAAGCAGCTCTTAACTATACCACTAAGATATATTTCAGTATGGTACTGGTGTAATAGCATATTTAATTAAGGTGTTCCAAAATATATTTGCTGCTCTATCTTCAGAACAAAAATGGTTAACATATCAGTAACAGAACTTGCAGTTGAAAAATCTGATTGTAGCTACTATGTTGTGGTAGACTGATGAAGATTTTCCCTGCCTAAGTTTGGATGTGAAATGGAGGTCAGTGAATATGACATGTATGAATGTAACCAGTATCTGGTAAAAATGTCCTCATAGGACCCTTTCTGCTAATACTAGAAGTATGCTTAACATTGACCATCACTGCATATTTTTTTGACAAATGAAATAATTTAAACTTTTTAAATAGATGAATGCACAGTCAGCACTGTATTAACATGGGTACCATATTTCCTGAGTTTTCACCTATTTCTGATTCCCGAGTATTTAAGGCCATAATAAAGTAAAAATGTTTTAATTTAATTTTTAATGCCTTTTAGTCTTTCTTGTAGCCTTTGGGAAACTGAAAATACTCTTTTGAAATATCTATAATTCTGATTGGCTAACATGGGCAAAATACATGTTAACAATTCTGAAGATACCTTTATTTAATCTTTTAAATATTTGCCTAATGTATGTGTACTAAAAGGCATCTAGATTATGCTTTTTACATTACTGGGCACTTTTATTTTTAAATTAATCTGGTATCATGTAAACAATATAATACAAATACAAACATAGAGCTAACATATAATATAATACAATGCATGTAAGGGTAAGATAACTTATTATTTACTAGTTTTTAAGAAGTTATATGGTGTGTTGATTTAGCTCAGTGGTGCTATACCTGCCTGGCAAGTGCAAAGTCCTGAGTTCAATTTCTGGTATGAAAAAGTTATTCTTTTGGCATGAGTTTTCCTTTTACCAGTCTCAAACAATTTACTACTAGACTTGAAGGCTGGAGGTAAGATTCCTGGGTGTATCAAGGTGAGAAATTTACATTTCAAAGAACATTGCTTGCCCATTTAACTTTTTTGAATTTTCTATTTTTTTTTTTCTGCCTGATCGTAAGTCACTGTCAATCTTAAGAAGCTCTTGCCTCAGGTTTTAAGACATTTCCCGTTGTACTAAAATTTAGACATTGCTGGTCAAAAGTTTAAACATTTTATCCTGGCTGTGTTGGTCAAGGCCTCTAGACATGGAGATGATGATAAAAGCAAGCCATATATAGTCACATTTCCTATTTTCCTAGTTGAGGAATGGAGATGCCATTGGAGAAAGAAACCAAAACCAATTGCTAGCAAACAGGAAGTTTTGATAAATATTTCAAAACACAGACAGTTTAGAGTGAAGAATTGTTAGCCAAAATGAAGACATGTGTGCCCTTTCAGCTATATGGTCTGTACTACATCACAATAGTCACAACTAACTATAAGTTTCTTTCCCAGAGGAAATCACAACAGAGCTTTCCAAACACATGTTTCTGGCTTCTTAAAAAGCTCTTCATTTGAATTTTCATAATGATGACCCCAGAGGGTTCGTAAGAACACCAAAAGATGAGGAAAGGGAGTAAGTCTAGTGTCTCTGTAGAAAGGATTTAAACTTTCAATTTATCATTGCTTTTGAGGGTATTGTCCTGTTCCCAAATAGGCAGCACATGGCCAGTTGAATCCTCTGGCAGGTCTTAAAAAGGGAGCCTTTCCTACCTTACGTTTATTGTGTGGAGAAGGAACACCTTCTGCAGCACCATCACTACAGAATTCTGGTGCAATGCGTCCTTTGATGTGCAGCTTCTAGATGGTACTAAAACCCTGCTTCCTGTTCTAGAATAAAGTAGTTATAAGAAGAGAAAGATGAAAGAAATTAAAGTAAAACAATCGAGTACCCTAAACAGACAAAACAAATACCTGGAACATTTAGTTTAAGCCTCTGAATCTCTTCTCACATCAGTCAGTGGCCCTAACTGACCAGTAGTGGGCTTGCCTCACCTCAGACATCACTGTGGGGCGACCTCAGTGAAGGTCCACATGGTGAAGACAGCAGACCCTTCAAGGGGACTGTCCAGTGCACAGTGAGGCAGAGCTCTCTCGTCCCTGAACAGTGTTTTTCCTTCTGCTTGCAAAAGCATTTACAGGCAGCTGAAGCCTAGAAGAGGAAAGGAGGGAACATTGTGGAGTGCCAGTGTCCTTCGCAGGTGTTGGAATGTTGCCTGGAGTTCTGATCGTGGGTTTAGCTAGTGCTGACCATCAGTCTGTTTTGAAGCATCTGTTGCCTCACTAGGAGGAAACTGGAAGATTCTTGTCTCACAGAACTTGGGAACTTACCTCCTGCCTGGCTACCCCAGAAACTCGCCCACTCGGGTCCATGTGCTTAAGTTGTTTGCTTGCTGCTGGCCAAATAAATGAAAGGAGACCATTTATTTTGGTAAAAAGGAGAAGAGATGGAAGGGCCTCATCATCCAGACTTCCATCTTAATGTGTACAGGTCAGTTAGGGTCTTTTATGGTAAGGAATACAACAGAACGTGAGACACATCCGGCCCTGTTTCATCCCTTCCGGGACGGGCACTTTCTCCTCTTTTGCCTATGTAAAGGGAACTGGACGTGACCTCCTGGTCCTATGCTTCCATGCTAAGATATGGGGTGATGGTTGTGTCCTAGGCCTGAGGAAGTCTGGAGAAACCACTTGTTTCTAAAGAAAAGAAACATGACTTTTAAAGTTTCATATTGTTGCGCTGGTTATATTCTGATTATTTCAAAAATTAGTTCTAAATATCACACTTAAGTATAAGGGACCTTCAAGTGGGTAATTGAATTTGTGTGTTCATGTTTATTTTGTAATAATTAGATACATTGTTTTTAATTATGATTTCCCCTTCTTTCTTACACAAGGAGTAGTATCATGTACACAGTCTCTCAAATCATAATTGTTTTCATGTACTGCTTCCTGGAAATAGTTCACAGAGATCTTCCTTATTCTTTTTCACTGTTAGCTAGTACTTCAATATATGACTAGCCCATGGCTTATTTTAAAAATTCTACATTTGGGCCCTAAAGTTATTTACCATATTTTTTGATTAGTAAAAACAGACTGAACAGGTGTGTTTTGATGCAGTTGGGAAAAGTTCATCAGTATTAATTCCTTGAAGAGAGTTTGTTATGTTGAAATATAAATCTAAGCGTAGTTTTGTTAGATACTTGGAAATTCCTCTCCATTAGGATTGCCACAGTTTGCATCCTAACCAGCCCTGTATGGTGTCTATACCCACGATGGCCTCACCTACAGAGTGTGCTGTTATCCTTTTTGTTTGTTGCCAGTCTGACAGCAACATTTTCATAGGTGCTTCTCCCATTATGAGTGAGGAAGAACGTCTTTTCACATGGTAAGCGGTCAGGTGTATGATTTTACTTTGCGAATTGTCTGTTCATGTCTTTTGCTAATTTTGTTCTTAGCTTACCCAGACTCTGCTGCTTTCTTATAGACCTGCCAAGCCCTGAGGAGGGAGATCTGAGTACTGTGTTCGGGCAGAAGCTCTCAGGTGCTTGTCTTGAGTTCTGTTCTAGGCTGGTGGCTTAAAGAGATAACTAGTAACTATATCATGCAGATTAACCATGTCTGTCTTCAGGTTTGAAATTCAAAAAGACAGGGATCCCTCTCAGGCTTCTGCATTTTAAACAGCTATGTTGGAGGTTTTGGTGATCAACCATGTGTATGGTAACTATTGATAAGACTGAACTTCCTATAACACCAGCTTTGGGATCTGAATTCACTGGGAAGAGAAAGATTAGCTAGAGGAGAAAGGGGTTTAGCAGCAGTGGCGAACCTATTGCACAAATGCCCCATCAAGCTGTTTGTATCATTGAAAATTCTAAAATCACTGGCTAATGGGATGGCTGGAAAAATGCTCACACCCCAGAAACACACCAGAACATCTTACTGACATCTCACCAGTCGCCTTTGTCCTACCTGGAGAGAATAAGTGTGCTCTTCAATTCACTTCTGATTCTGCATATATATATTGGATGTGGGCATGTTGCCCCTGAAGGTTGGGAATAGCGTGGCATTGGATAAAATCTCTAGTGTTCTCAAGTTACCCAGATATCTTCACAATGCCACCTGATTTTCCATCTTCTTTTTGTTTCCCTGACTGTTATATCTCTGAGATTTATACACATTTCCCGGTACTACCTCCAACTCTGTGTGTTCGGGTGACCTGATTTTCTAGACTGCTGACTTCGGTTCATTCTGTTCCATTCGTTTTGTTATGGTCTCTTGGTTCCAACTGCTCTTTTGGCTCTGGGCAAGCAATTCTCTGCTCTGGGGACACAGCCCACAAGTGCTGTGATTTCTGTGTAAATAGAGTTTAGGGACAAAAACAATCTAGCTGAAATATGGAACTAGAGTACCTTTTCCTGAAGATGGCTCTGCATGAGGGCTTAACTTTTACTTAAAGTCACTGTGTATTCAGGTGCAGGTCATGGGGACTGATAAATAAAACGCCTCTAGATTGCTTCCTACTGTCCACCAGCACACATGTTACAGGGGGTGTGTAGCTGGAGGGGACTGTGATGCTTAAACACCTTTAATCCCCAGAATGCAGTACAGCTTTTGTCAGTCCAGTTACAGTTTAAAGTCCCCATCCTCACTTTAAAAAAATTTTTTTTAAATTGATTTCTTTATTGGTCATCCTCACTTTAAATTTTTTTTTTCTGGATGGAAAATACAGATATCTCTAAAATAGAGAAAAACACTTTTAGTATTTGAAAGACAAATTTAATTGTGCTCTTTTCCCAGGTTATTAACCACCCATCACAAATGTTTAAATCTGGGAGGAAAAGTTTTAGGGACAATTTTGGTATGTATGTGGTGTACAGTCTGAATATTCTTTTGGAATTATACAACATTCTGGAAGGAGAAAAATAAAATCCTTTGATGATTTTAAGAGTCATTTAAAAGAAATAATACATCTTGCTGTCTTGTAATAATACAGAGTCTTCCTTGTTTGACTTCTTTAAATCAATTTTGTCTGCCTTCTAGGTTTATTTCACTTATGAGTTAATTAAAATTGAATTGATATCTTTAACTTAGATTATTAATTTTCCTGCTTTAGAACATATCTCCTGGCTTTCTGATGTTGTTCTGATTTATCTGCTCTTCCCTTGGAGACCATTAGCTATCCATACAGAAGATCTGTTTTTGCAAATGTATTATCCTTAATATTCTCCTGAAATGTATTCATTCTGTATGTCAGTTGAGAAGTACTATTGGAATAAACATGGCATTTTTCCATAGAATTGCTAGTTTGTTTTTCTTATAAGCTAGAAGAAATAAAAATATATTTTAAAATTTTGGTTGATATAATCAGACCAATCATATGGAAGCAAAGTATTTACATTTACTATGTAGGAGGCACAAATTTTTGCCCTCCTGTTATTCATTGCTTTAAGAGATTAATGTCAGGGTACATAAATCAAAGGTGATGGACCTGAAGGTTATAGGCCATATGGATTTATTTCTTACAAGCCTAATAGCTGATCTAGAGCATCTTTTGATAAAGAGGAAATTTGAGCTCATTAATAATCTTCAAATTTTGGTCAAACTAGCAATATTTAACAAAAAAGTCTTTCACTTAGTCTTCATTTAATGAGTAGTAGTGATGTAAGAAAGGCAGCATTGCTTTTTTATTGGCTCATTCGAGAAATTATTTTTCATGTCCTCTGAGAGAAAAGTAAGAAAGGATGTGGTTGGTTAGATGACAGAAAAAATTTTCTTCAGGCTGGGATTTTCTCTGTGGTTCTGAGCTCTCTTTTCCAGCAGGGAAGTGGTTTCCAGTGTCAAGGCAACTGTACTGAGTCTTCAGGTGACCCAGATGCTTTATGTCTCTAATGCGAAAATGTTTGTATTTTCCATTCGACTATGGGTAACCGATTCATTTGCAGTTTGGAAATTTTAAAACTCTGGCAAAGTTTCGAGAACAAACAAATGAGAACAGATGGGATGGATGACTTGTCTGGTCTCTGGGATCTCTGATGACCCCGGCGATTCCACAGTCCAAAATAGGGTGGAAAATCTTACGATAAAGGGCTTAAGTTTCTGTCTCAAAGTGATGTAACAAGGGACATTTCTGAAAAGGCTGGCTGATTTGTAAAAAAAACAAATAATACAACTATGCACAATAAAATGAAAGTCAAAGTTTTTTGTTTTAGACATCACATGATTATCCACAGTGGACCCCACACTGCACTCTGACGGGAACTCACTTTCTTCAAGTATGTATTACCAGGGCACAAAAAGGCCCAAGAGCGACCCATCTCTGCGTGGGCTGTTATCACATGGTTTGGAACAAAAACCATGAACCAATACAATTCTTTCATTTGTTTATTTGAACAAAGCTACATGAAGGAAAACTGCCAATTAGTCATGGAGCTTGAGGTCAAAGAGTCAGAATACTAAGAGTTATAGTGAATTTAAGAGCCAGTATAAACTATAGAAGATTAGGATTTTCTTCAGAGAAGAGCCAAGAATGGAATAGGCATTGAGAGAGAAATTGAGATGACCCGGGAGAGAGATTAAAGGGCTTTTTTCCTTTTAGTTTCTTGAAAATATACCAGTCCTGAGATTCAGGGTACTTAGATTGTTCTTAAATGCATTCTTGTTAGTTGAAATTTTCTTATTCTCTTGGAGCTATCTTAATCAGTTATACCTAAGCACAAATAATTTTTTCATGAAAGTCAAGAAACAATATTTTAGGCATTCTTTCTTTCATTGCTTCATTTTACTTCTGCTCTTAATATATCTCTCTCTGAAATATAGTGTTATAAATGTGACTGTGTTAAGTCATATATTTTAGTGACTTTTGGGAAAACGGGAAATGAAAAAAACTCTTGAATATTTTGATCCAATTTGATGTACATAAGTTAATTTTTATTTTCAGTGACTGATACATTGTGTTTTTCTGAGTTATACTGTCATATTCAATGATTAAAAGAGGGACAATGATAAACAATTTAATGAAAAAAGAAAGTTATTTAAATATTTGAAAGTAACCAGAAGTATATGCAACTTTTAAGTTACAGGATGTATAGTTATCTCTCCAGTGACTTATGCAAGAAACTTTTATTTCATAGAATCCTGATTGTTGCCAGTGGACACTTACATGTGTCTATTTTAAATGTTCATTTTTACTGTTGATCCATGTTCATCTTCTTTCCAATGTGGTCATGGCAGCTGAGTAGGGAAGAGGCAGGGGCCGAAGCCCTCATCTGAGGCTCTGTCCTCTGACTCCACTCTTGTGCATTGACTTGGCTGTGGACAACATGGAAGCCTATGGAGAAGATGAAGTTCTTTTGATGAGCCTTCCCCTGAGTGCTATATCCATGGGCTCCCTTAGGTCAGTCGGGCTCTTGCTGACTCTGGTGACGTCTGTTGGAATCAGTTTCCAGCCAACTGGTGTGCTTGGTTTTCCGAGCGTGACACTTGCTTTTCCTCTAGCTTTCTCTATCATGGAAGCATCCCCTTAAGGAGCTGATTTCTCTCCCTGTATTTCCTCCACAGTATTTCTTTGGATTAGTCATCTCATTTTTTTTTTTTCAGCTCAGAAATTGTCTACACAGCCTTAGCGCATCTTTGTTTCTTTTTCTACGAAGGTGAGCTCCTTTACCTCCTCCCATGAGGACTGAGGAAGCCGGGGACAGGGCGCCTGGGAATGCCAGACCCTTTATGTTCCATTGGAAGGGTGGTTCCAGTGATCTTCCTGCTTCCTACATTTCTAAGCCAGAAATAGGTACCATTCTTTATATTCAGAAGTGAACTATAAACTTCAAAGGAGACTTATGAAATGGCCACTTCTTAGTTTTTGCAGTTGGACAAGGAGATAAAAATTGAATCACACAAAGATAGTTTTTTTTTTCTTTTTTACACAAAGATAGTTTTGCACAGCTCTTCTGTACGAATCCCTGAGTGTGTGCCTCCCTAAGGAATCTCTAGCATGAGTATTCATAAATCTCCAGGCAGTGAGTCAATTGTCAATAACTCTCTTTTTGAAATCTCTACTCTTAATAAATGCTTATCTTGGTTCTTAGGAGAAGAAACATCCTTTATTCCTCTATCTTCTTTTCAGCAACACTGTACTACCTACTTCATCTGACTCTCTTGCCTTCTTCTTTTCTTCTCTTTCTTCTCTTCTTCTTTTTCTTCTCCTCCTCCTCTTCCTTTTCTCCTCCTCTTCTTCCTCCTCCTCCTCCTCCTCCTCCTTCTTCTGGATGTGGGTCTGCTGGGGGTTGATAATTGATGGAAATTTTCCATCTTTCTTCTTAATAAATCCTGGCTTCAGTTCTAACCAAGCACATTCTTATATACACGGGATAAAACCCACATCCTTTTTCTTTAGAACAACCAGGTATGGGAGATCAGACAGGAAGAATGAGGCCTAACTGGCCTCGTCACTGAGCACTGAGGAGAAAGACAGAATGCAAGCATAGTAAAACAGTAAAGAGAAGTAAAAACACCTGAGGTTGTTTACCCAAAGAGGTACCATGGAGGGTGGAGACAGGTGAATTCTGAGGAACTCTAATTGCTCGTGCTCGTGTCTGAGTGAATAAAGCCAAGGTGTGCCAGTCATTCAGGGCTCTGTGTCAAGGGAGACGTGACCTCCTGATGTCCCAGATTTTAGCTTGCTTCCGTCTCTTTACTTTTCATCCTTGCTACCCCTGGGTCAGCTTCAGGCTTGCAGGCTTTTTCCAACAACATAGAAAACCCTATTTTACCTGATATGTATCACAGTGGATATTTGTTCGTAACCCTTAGAATTTTATTCAAAGCTTTTCAAATAGATAGGAAGGAACTTCATAAAGTTTTATTAAAGAATAAAGCCAGGAATAGTTTGGATACATTCAATTTCAAGGTCAAAGTGTTCAGAAGTTGTCAAGAGAGATGCAAAATATCTGATAAATTGTTGTATAAAGCATAGAATGGATGTATGAAAAGAAACCAGGTCCATGCAATGTGACATAATTCCAAGCCAAGATTCTTTTTTGCAAGTTAATGATTAGAAGATGATATATTAACATATTTTATAAAATTTAACTCAGGTAAAGAGTGTATTTTTAAAAACATTAAAGGAAATGGATTAGAGAGTAATACTAAAGCAAACAGCCAATTAATGGAAACAACTCTCAGGTTTTAAACTGTTATGAATTGTGCTATTGTAGAATTGATATGTGTGTATCTCTGAAATATGTACTCTTCTAAAATATGTAGGAAGGAGGAAAGATAGAAGAATGTTGGGCTTTGTATACACTATTAAATCTATTGACTCTTTCGAGTGTCATGGTTGGTGACTTGTGATGAAACGCAAAAATCTCTTGCAGGAACTATTTCAAACAATGGGTCAGACTTTTTATTTGAAAAGGAAAAAGGTATTAGTTGAAGGATTCACATAATTGTAAAACATGTATTTGTCTCGTCCGGAGGAATTTCTGTTGACTTCTAGAAAATGTGAACTCATTTACCCAAGGAAAGGAGTGTTGGCGATAAAGTATTTAGTACATCTGGCTTCCCGCATCATGGTCTCTTGATATGCTCCTCAGGGACATGATAAACTGACCCGTTAACAGGAGCTTTTGTGAATGTGTTTCTAAGGTCAGTCATTCCAAACCTGCTGAGTTTCCTTTACCATCTCAATGTATTTTATTATTTGTCTTTTAGGAGATATGATTAACTGTTATATGTCTAAAAAGATTGTAACCGGCCCATAAACTGTATGTCAAAAATCTTCACATTTGTGTCAAAACTTTCTATACCTCTAAGATTCTAGAGGAAGATATCTTGTTTTTTTTCACAAGATTAATTCTCTGTTTTTGCAGACCCTCATCTTAATGCCCTAATTAGGCAGCACTCCCTTGTCGGTGGGCTATCGCTACATTTCACCCTGTCTCTTCTGAGAGAAGGAGAACTGTTTGCTGCCCTTATCAGTTCATACCATAATGTGATAGAATTGGGTTGCTTTCATTGCAAAACTCAGTAGAATCACTTTTGAGTACTGATCATTGTTCCTTGAAACTGTAATCGGGCCTTTCCTTCATGAATTTCCATGTCTTGGATGCTCATCATTCTACTGAAGCTTTTATTTTTCAGAATTAACAATAATAGTCCTTTTCTATTGACTTGGCCTCATCCGCCTCATCATATTCCTTGCAGTACCAATAAGTGGTATCATCTCTTTTTTCTCCTTAAATATATGTATTTTTTTTTTTTTTTGAGACAGGGTCTCGCTTTGTAGTTCAGGCTGGCCCTGAGCTCACTGTGGAGCCCAGGCAAGCTGCCGCGAACTCAGCAATCCTCCTGTCTCTGCCTCCCGAGTGCTGGGATTACAGGTGTGAGCCACCACGTCTGGCACTGTGGTATGTGGTACTGATTGCTGGTGGGCATGAGTCACCATGCCCAGTATTGTATGTGGTTACCGGGATCAAACTCAGGACCTTGTGCTTGCGAGGCAGGCGCCAGAACCACTGAGCTAATCCTCCAGCCCTAAATATATGTATTTTTGCTTTCATAATACCTTACACACATGGAAGTTCCTTTCTACCTTTTTAATTTAATTTAATTTATTGGTACATTAGCTTTCATGGGTCATATGAATGACTTCAGTCAGAAAGTGAATGGAATCTGTGCCTGCCATTACAAACTGCGCCATTGAGCTATTTTCCACATTAGTTGTCTTTTGGCCTTGATTGTGAAGTTCAAAGCCACAAGTTAAAGATGGTGGAGGTGCTAGGTGGAGGACAAAAGGGAAGGAGTCTAAACCTTTGAATCCTGTCTTGGAGCGGAGCCTCCTGGTGCTCAGGAGCACTTTGTTATGGAAAGAAAGTTCATGTGTTTCTGAGCAATTCATTGTTGACTTTCAGGTGTGTTGTAATGGAAGCTAGTTTCACATTAACCAACATATGACTGACGATTCCAGTTTATATAAAAGCATATGACCATCACCTGTGCTGGTGCTGACTCATTACTGGTTTGTATTTATTTATTATAAACTGCCTAATTATGTCTTTGTTAATCCTTCTGGAAGGTGTTTGTCTTTTCCTTGTTGATTCTTTGCATTTTAAGGACATGACATTTTAACCGTCACACAGATTGCAAATACTTTTTCATAATTTTGTACTTTGTCACAAGTTTTACTTTTTGTTGTGCAGACAACAAAAAGTTTAGTTTTACACAGAAAGTTCTATGTTTTTTCTTTATATTTTTATCTCTGGTGTAATTTACAAAAAGTTCTTTCTTCCCTTGAATTACAGTCTAGTACTCTTAGAAATATTTTAAAAACATGTACATCTTTAATTAATTTTTACTGTAACATGGAATTTAATTTAGGATAAAAATCTCATAGTCTAAAATTCATAGAGGGCACTTAGCAAATATTTTAAAATTAATTATCTCCTTTTAAAAATGTAGGGTTAGATGAGACCAGTGGTTCTTACAGTCTGTTTATTAGGTTAACATTATCTGCGGTTCATGCAAACTTGGAATGCAATTTCCTGGACCTCACTGTAGACCTAGGAAGGAGCCTGGAAATCTGTGTTTAACAGTCGTCCCGGCAATTCCAGTGGTTTGTCAAGTCTGACGAGTCCTGGAATATATAATATCTAAGGCCTCTTCTAGCTAACATACCTTAGGAGATTGATGTTTTCCTTTATTAGCAAAGCCCGTCACTGTGGAAGCACGATTCATTTCTTATTTTCTGCAGAATGATAAACAGAAAAGAACGTGTCCAAGGCTCGTTGTACTGGGGTAAAACCGGGACTGTGAGAAGGTCACATCGCTTGGTGCATCTCTCCTTCCTGAGCCGTGCGTTGCTACAGAACTGTGTTCTAATCTGCTCATGCAGCGGGAGTTCCCGCCCTCCCAGGTCTCAGATCTGTCAGTGTCCACTCACAGAAAGATCCTACACTGTGAACGGCTCGCCTGGCCTCTGGCTGCCTGGGGGTTCGTGTGGTGTCCCTGGCATCTGTCCTTTTGTCCTGCCCACAGCACTCCTGGACCTGGAGCTACAACGCACCGGTCCAAGGGACCCTTGACTTGTCCTTGTAACATTAGAGAACCGAGTCTGGGAAAATAGCCTTTTACCCGTCATGCCTTTGGAAGATTCGCCCAGAAACAATGTAACGGATAGCGGAGTGAGGTTCACCCTTTCAAGTCTTGATTTTATTTCTGGCCATCGCAAGGTTAAGTGGGATCAATCAAGAGAGGCAGCTCTTTGTTTCTACCTCTTGCAGAGTAGTTGGGAAGACATTTCAGGTTCTAGCCCTGGGGTCTGGACTGTTAGGATGTGGGGTTCTGTCGTATCCCCAAGGGATGAAGTATTTCTTACTGTGCAGCGAATTTAAAAGACAGCTTGCAGGTGCGAGCTCTTTCGACACAGGTCAAGCTGCTCCTGGGTACATAGTCTTTTGATGCTAGCTTAAAAAAATAATAAATGCACTTCCACGGAGGGGGCTGGTGGGGCTGGAGTAATAGGTGCAGGAATTCAAGACCAAAGGATAAGAAAGGGGCACCTGATATTCTGTAGACAAGGCCTAGTTATCTCGTGTGTGTGTGTGTGTGTGTGTGTGTGTGTGTGCACGCACACTTTGAAATGTCTTGGAATATGCTGTATTTTTTTTTTAATAGGGGGATAGAAATGCCAAGTGCCTTTCTTGGTAATGAGAGTGTCGCAGGGCTGCTGGCTCGAACAGTCCGACCCGGGGGCAGGGAGGGGAGTCAGTGTTCACACGGGCCAGCGTGCAGAGGACGGTTCCGTGGACAGGACGCGCGGTACTGCTAAGGAGGAGGAGGGAGGAGGGAGGGGCCAGCCGGCGGGATCGCCCCTCTTTTCCCTCGCCCCTCCCTCTCCTCCCAGCACAGCAGCAGATAGCTCTGTCTTCCCCGCAGCGAGCGGTGGCGCCTCCACCCTCGCTTCCGTCCCTCGCCTTCCTTCCTCAGATCTCCGCACCTTTCAGGATCTGCTCCGCCAACAGCAATAGCGAGACGACTGCGGGGAGGGCAGTGATGGCGACAGCGACAGCAGTTTGGCAATTTTTGTTTTTCCTGCTTTTAAAATTTCAGACCTGTGAGCTGTGGAGGAGACACAGGAGTGTGATGGGGGTTTGGAGCAAGGGCAAAATCTCTGACACGGGCCCTCCTTTTTCCTACCGTGCCCTGTAACTGGGGCCGTGTGGTCTCAGGAAATGATTTAATGCTTCCTTTGGACGGCTGCCCACTGGCAAAGCAGGGCCGCTGGCGTGCTCCAGGAGGCATCCGCAGTCCCTGGGCCTCGGAGCTGCGCTGTCCTGCAGACTCTTCCTAAGACCCTCAGAGGCACACGGACAGGGCCAGCGGTTACTTCCCGTTTCTCTGTTGTTCTCCTTATCAAGGTGAGATTCACCAGCACCTGGTTACCTGGCTCAGGGCCCTAGGAGAAGAACAGGTAGAAACTGAGGCTCTCTTGTCCTCCAGGAGCTTGTAGCAAAAGCCAAACTCTACTCCCTTTTCACTGTAACTGGACACACAGTTCATCACAGCACATGAGATACACAAGCAGTACACTCCGGCTCTACGCCCCAGGCCTGTTGGTCATCAGGCGAGTGTGGCCTTGGTCAGCTCACTGAGCTCTTTTGATTCCCCAAATCTTTATCTGTAAAGTGGGCAAAAAACCAAAGCCCTGTCAGATGCGAGGCTTGTGTTTTTTTTTTGAGACAGGGTCTTGCTTTGTAGTTCAGGCTGGCCCTGAGCTCACTGTGTAGCCCAGGCAAGCCTTGAACTCAGCAATCCTCCTGTCTCTGCCTCCCGAGTGCTGGGATGACAGGCGTGAGCCACCACGCCCGGCAAGGTTTGTGTTTTTGACCTAAGCGGGTCTGTACTGAGCCTTCAGTTCCTCTGGGGTGGGGTAGGGGAGGTGGGGGTTTGGAAAGTGAATCTGACAGGATGTGGCTGGGCGACAGCTGCGGTATGTGTGGATGGGTGGGTGGATGTGAGATCCTAGGATGCGGGGAGTGAAGCTTCTCACGGCTATTATTACTTCGTGTTAACGGTTCCGTCTCTCATCTGTATCCCTTCTGCGATCTTACCAAGTTCCGGAACTAGGGCAGAGTATCTGTAGACAGGAAGTTATCTGGTTAGGTTAGGATACATCATCTCACTCCAGCTGCGCTTGTGGGCAGTTTGCAGTGAGTATAGTGGTCTTTGGACTAATTTCCTTCCACTCGGTTTAGTATAATAGTCGCAGTTTTTGCACTGATGAGTCTTATGGAGAGGGTCCTGTACAGATGCCTTCTCTTCACAAACACCACTCCTTTAAGTGTCACATTCTTCGGTATAGTTGTGTCTGTAGTAATTTAAGTTGCTAATTTGTAGACATAGAGGAGGATCACCCACTACAAATAAATTACATTGTTACAGATTAAATGATAAGTATGTGTGATTTTTTTTGCTTTGTATTGACTATCTTATTGGCTATAGTTGCCAGATAATGATTAATAGGTAAAGCGATTTTGAAAAATATCAAATCTTTTAACTAATCTTCTGACTCAAGTCCATTTCCCATTATAGCCTTAGATAGATGCTACTATGATATATATATATATATTTTTTTTTTTCTGAGCAGGAAAATGAGCCTTCTGATGTTGTTCTTTTGTTCTTGCCCAAAGACAGTCTTCTAACAATTTCTTATACTTGTATAGCTCTTTGTACCCTTCAAAGTCTTCTTCCTTGAACTCTTAAGAATATTCTAGTTCCTAGTTTCTTATCTCCTTTTATGAACTGTCCAATGATGTGAAGAAAAATGGGGGTATTTTCTGAATGTTAAGCAATTTTTAGTTAACAGTTTGAAGGTCCCAGTATACTGTGAAAGCAGAGGAACCATTTTGGAGAAGGAAAAGGAAGATGGAAGTTATAGTATGTCAGTTCTTTCACATTCTAGAAGTCTCTCTCTCTTTTTCTTATTCTCTCTCTCTTTTACTCTCTTGTCTTTCTGTCTGTTTGGGGGACTGTTTTGTTGCATGAATCACATTCTACTTCCTTATGTTATTTGTTATGAACTGATTTATGACTTACTGTCATAAGTTTATAAGCAGTTTGAGGGCAGAACTTTTTAGATCTTTATGTACATCAAAATGCTTACATGGTTTAGGGAAATTATTAAGTATTCAATGGATTCCTAATGAATGAAGTGGGGCGATAGTTCCTGGTTCTCACTGTCTATGTAACATTAGATTGGCATGAAGTTGGCTGGTGGAAACGTGTTCCTTATGCCTGCCCCATGTATAAAGAGCAATATAAATGGTTCCTAGGTGGAGAATCAATAAGAATTACATAGGTTCAAGTTGGAATAAATAGGCTATGCCCCTTTTTGGATATGTGATGACCTGAAATTACTTTTAGAATAGAAACTATTTCACTTTTTCAAAAAGTAGTATTGTAAAATTTGCTCCAAGATATGTGAATTGCTTAAAATAATATCTTATCAAATTAAACTTTAAACAAGAAAGTTATGAGAAAGAGCTTATGTCTGTTGCATAGAAGGGGACCCACTAGTAACTGTTCCAAGTATGGAAAGTCTCCTAAGCAGAGACCATGTTGGGGGTAAGAAGAACTGGCTGTCATCCAGGAAATACACTTTGACACTGGATTTGCAAATATTTTCTCAGTCCTACCATTGTTATTGTGAGCACCTGGTAATTCCCAGGTGCTCATAAAGAAGAGGTTGAAGGAAAAGAAGTAGACAAAACGTTTGAAAGTAAATATGCTATCCCACTGCTAAATATGCCATGTCTATAATTGTTGATCATCTTCTTGAATCAGGGATGGTCGTACAAATTGTGATTTCTTTTGAATCCAGAGAGTTCATTCATTTTGTGCTGCTTCAGTTTCTCTAAGGTTCTGGGATAAGCCTGATCACCTGGTGGGGACTGTTCAAGTAGTTTTTTGGTCACAGAATGAACATATCGGTTAGTTGTTGGCTTCAGTGGTAGGAGACAGCACTATCATTGACATGTGAATCTTGGTTTCATCTTTCCTGATGCTTTGTTCATAACCAAGTTTGGAGACTAGCTTTCCACAGTCCACTTCTCTGTAAGGAGACCTTCAGGGATAGTCCCACGACACACAAGACAGATTCTGTCCTGGTTTGAGAAGTCAAGGTGTTTTTTGAGATTTGTAAAAAATGTTGAGAGTGACACATAATTAAAAATACATGCTGGCATTGTCATTTGAAGAGTGGGACAATGTTAATTTATATTTCCATCCCTTAAAAGACTGGTGAGTTTTACACTAAGTTTTAGTTTGCTGGTGTTCTACTACTTGCTTGTAACATGCTAATTCTCTGTGAAGTATACTTACATTTCCACAGATAGCTGAAAAAGAATTCATAGTGTTTCAGTTAGAATCTTAAAACTCTATACTTATGGCAGCTTACAAAGACAGAGTATACTGAAGTAGTCAAGAAATTTGTGACTTTGTGAGTGATAAGTGATAGTTTAGGGACATTACAAAATATACCCCTTTTGTTGGGTTCCCTTTATCTTGCTGGTTCATCTCTGTGGTAGATTTTAGGTATTTGGCAAAATTTGTCTCTTTTAAAAAATACCTTTTTTCATGCATTGAAAAAACTATGTGCTCTTTACTTTGGGATCTGATTATAAGTTCCAAAGTTTTGATTATAAAATATTATTCACCAAGAAAGATAGTAGTTTTAAAATTCATTTAAAACATTTTCACTCTTATATTTTCTTCCTCTTTCTAAAACTTAAATTGTTAAACATGAAAGCCACCTAGAAAATTTTAGTTTAACATATTCTAGATCATTTATCCTACTACTAATTTTACTGAGATTATTTTCTACTAGTTCGTGTTTTTAAAATTTTTGTGCAAGATTTCATTAGATCATAAGAGTTTCATATAAGCCTCCACTCCTTTTAATGATAAGCTAATTAATAAATGTTAAACAGCAAAGCCTTGCATGGAAATATGAAAATATACCCTTAGGTGAACTTATACAATATTAATATATTTGGTCTCAACAAGCTCCCACTTCTGCAAGGATTTCATAGGTAGTAAGTATTAATCTAGTTGCAGGCCTATGTATAAAAAGACCATCTGCATAATTAAAAGTTTCTGCTAAACGTTTTTAACACACACACACACACACACACACACATATACACACAATGGTGGTAACCATGATAAAGCCAGGCAAGAGGGAACTTTGGAAATCTTAAACTTGTGGCATAGTTTCTGATGATGGTTTCATGAATGTAAATTTACATCTGGACTTACCAAGTTGTGTATATTACATGACAGTGCTCTAAAAATCCAGTGAATGTTTAAATTTTAAAAAGTAATTCTGAGGGGGAAACACTCATGTATATGGGGGGTGGGGCATGTAGGGTGGGTAGGGGAGTGGGAAAAGGTGAGAATTTAGTCGTGTCATGTACTGGTACAAATTCTCAATGTTGAGTGGGATCATGATGTATATGTAAAACATACCTATATCACAATAAAAAAGTAATTATGACAGTAAGAGACAAATTACCCTTAATTTGCATGCTTCAGATATATGTATCCCATTGTTCTTGCTGCTTTCTGCAGTGGCTCTTTAAGTTCTTTTCTGTGTCTTTATGATGCACGATAAGGAGTACAGTGGCTGCTATTGCGGGGTGCCATGCCAGAGGAAGTGTGGGCTTGTTCAGATGTGTTGTGCCTTCTTCCTCTCGTTACTGAATCTTATACCCTGTTAATTCTAGCTCTTCCCCAAAGTCAAAACGGCCATGAAAGATAAATGTTTCAAATTGATTCGGGACATCACAGGAGATAGAATAGTGAACCTAGAGATACTCCCGAAAGAAAACGTCCAGAACTGCTTCAGAAAGTAGAAGAGATGATGGAATAAATATGTTTAAAGCAAGGGGAAGTCTTTTGAGGGAAATTAGTGGCAGTGTGCCTTTATTGTGTTTGAAAAAATTAAAATGAAAGAAATCTAAACGTTCACCTTACTGTGTGGTCTGAATTCTACTGTCATGACACTTCATGAGAGAAGGTCCCAGCTGTTTAACGGGGGCAATCTAGCCCTTCAGAAAAATTTCTGGAAACAAGAGGAAGGAGACTCCAATGGAGTCTTACAGTGAAAATGGAGTTGGTAACACCTATACATCTCGGTTTTAATTTTCATATCTTCAGTGGCCTCGCTTAAAGTTGCTTGCAGCTTATTTACTAGCTTTCTCTGAGGATTCACTTGGCAAAATGGAACATAATGTTCTTCCTCTTTTTTTTTTTTTTAAAGGAATATAGTTGTGGATTTTAAAAAAATTCAAAGAGCCATTGTGAGGTAACAGAGAGGTCTGAAGATACGTGGCTTCAATTGGAGCCTGATTTGAAAGAGGGTGAGGTACCAAATACTATAAGCAAAACAAATCACTGGCTATTTTATAATTTCATTCATAAAAATAAAGTTAATCAGTTCTTCAGGGATATTCACATAAAACCAGATTCAAATATGATTAATGAAAAGGAATTTCTAAGAGTAACTCCGCATAATGCCAAATTAAAAAGCAAATGTATCTGAGAAGTGAGATGCATTGAGGAAACTTCAGAGGTGTTTAAGGAAGAAGAAGTGATTAAAAAAATAGGAAGCACCATGAGGAATGAGACTGAAGGTGAGAAAGCAGAATCAAGAAGAGAGAGATGAATTTTTCTAGCACTGAAAGGGTTATTACCAAAGAAGGCAAAACCAAACATCAAGAAAAATAAGGGAAAAAGTCTACTGAGGTCGGTAAGAGGTTTGTCTTGCGTTCTAGTGAGGTGAAACTTCCTGTGAGAAGGAACTTGGAAGCCACAGGAGCTAGATGGCTGGAAAGTTCTAGGACCCACGGAGGGCCAGAAAATCACAACACAGGCGAAACGTGAGCCAGCAGA
This sequence comes from Thryonomys swinderianus, assembly GCA_004025085.1. Lineage (NCBI taxonomy): Eukaryota > Metazoa > Chordata > Mammalia > Rodentia > Thryonomyidae > Thryonomys > Thryonomys swinderianus. Next base: position 40,720 of record PVIC010011264.1, read on the forward strand.
AAAAAACCAGAGATTGAAACATGAGAAGAGCTAGATGAAAGGATTAACTGACTGGGCAAGAAGAAGATCAAATAATTGGGTTAGCAACAATAATACTAGAGAAAGGAGTTCACAATGTAGGCTGAGGTTTGGACGAAACTTTCTGAATGAGCTTGAAGGAATGAAGAGCAGACAGGGTTCATCAGTACTGAGGGGGGGGAATGAAGGTGCTAGTTCTGTCCACAGATAGGCTTTGACCACCTACAACCTACTGTGCTTGATCTTCTGAATGAAAAAGAAGGCAAATGAAACACATCTCCTGTCCCTAAAGGACACATTATGGTTCAAGTGTGGTCTGAAACCCAACAGACCCTCCAGACATATTTTCTGACTGTCTTCTTTTGTCTTTGGATTGCGGTGGAGTGCTGGGGCAGCTCCTACAGGCGATGCAGTGGCTTGTTAGTGTGTCTTTCCAACCCAGTGTTTGGTGACAGTCTGCTGGAAGCCTGACACGGGCTATGGCAAAAGTATTTTCCACACAGAAATAGACAAATATTACAACTCCAGTGTGCCTTGTCCCCGCATCCTTCCTCCTGTGTCTTTCAAACTCTTACTGGCACACTGGTATTGGACCAAGTTGCTCTGTCAGATAAACTCCACAAATAATTCTTTGGCTGTTTGTAAGTATAAATCTCTAGGCTAGGTGTTGCCACGTTGCTTTCAAAGGACATATTTTTTCCTTTAGTGATAGCTGTGCAGATGGTATGAGGCTTCCCTTATTTAGTCAGCACCATACCTTAGAGGGCTGGTTTGCTTCCACTACCCAGCAGGGTGCAAAGAAAAAGCCAGTTCTACCTGTGAGTTCTGGCCCCAGATTTGCAGTGTTGGCTGTGTCCTGTGGGTAGAGACTATTCTTCTTCTTCTCTTCCCCCTCCCCTCCCTCCCCCTCCCCCCCTCCGCCTTCTCCTTCTTTTTTTTTTTTTTTTTTAACCGGAGATTCAGCTCCTTATTAAGTC